>JAAGNO010004184.1:34684-64870 GCA_033439905.1 Ceryle rudis | reverse complement strand
TGCTCTTGTTGAACCTCATGAGGTTCACCTGGGCCCACCTCTCCAGCTTGTCCAGGTCCCTCTGGATGACATCCCGTAGGAGGCTTGTTCTTTGGATATGTTCACTTAAATAGCACCAGAAAAAAAAAGCAAGGGACCTCTATAAGGATATTGAAAAAGGTAAGACCATAGTACAGCCAATCGTTAGAGAAGTGTAGGCTCTAAATGGATCAGTCAGTGAATAAAATTACAGCCAGTGCTAGAATTGTCAAAGCTGTTGTTGCAGTACCTCAGAAGTGTGGCTGAAATGGTCAGCACTGCAGGCTGAAGGCTTGAAAAATTGGTCTCTCTCAAAAATGCTTTTGCAATGAAGAAATACAGTGCTCTGTCACCTGGCTACCGTAGATGTCTCACCTGAGAGGACTCTGCTTCTCTTCTGAGTCTTGCTCACGTTGGGACTGGTATTTACATTACAGAATCTACATGCAGGTATTAGAAGGTGATTCCAAACCTGCGTATCCCTATGCATCATGCACGGTTACCTCCATGCCCTTCCTGGACAACAATAAATGAGGAAGCCAAAGTACAATAAAACGGATACCTGCTGGAGGCAGTTATCAAAGCCCGTCCTGGTATTTCTTCTGGTTGATTGATAATTTATTATCAAGTTTTTCTCAAGCTTTTCTGGTCCTAAAAAATATGTTAGAAGCTGAGCCAGGTTTCCAATACCACGGCGGTGCTTGTAGCATATGCTGGTGCTTGTTCTGTGATTAAAATGGTGACTGAGAAGATGGTGTGAGGTTCTTCAGTTTTGCCTGGGTTCCTGATCATTTCCATTCTTAAAATGCATTACAGCCTCTAACCGAAGTTTTAGACAAGTCTGCCGCTTGGGCTTTGCAACATGTTTTTTGAAAGAGGGCTGATCTGCTGTTGATGGCACTTGTGGATAAGATACATGGACTAAAACCATTGCCGTGTGTAAAACATGGAGTGAAACCTCTCTAAGAGCTGGTTATGTTACAAAAGGCGCTCTGAACCACGGCCGGGGTATTCAGAGCAGCACTGCTCTACTGCCACTGGAAATTTTGGGTTAAATTGATTTTGAGCTCTGGAAGTACAAGATGAGAGTGTTTTTCTGTTTGGTAGTGGTGGTTTTCAAGCAGGCTGTTACAGAATTTCTTAAAGCTTTTGCTCGTGTGCTGGTGTGTCTGGGGACTATCTATTATGGTCAGAAAACTTGAGGTTTGCGTATGCCGGCATTGTGCTGCTCCTGGGCCTTGTAAGCCAGCCTGGTGTCATCTGCAGCTGCCTGCAAACCGGCTCACAGGGGGTTCACCAACAGAAAATACTTATTCAAGCTTGCTAAAATGTTTTGTAGAAAATACGTCAAGGGTATTTACATTTGTGAAATGAAATACTCAAGTCATACCTTCTGATTCAGTCAGCACATAACCTGTAATGTTATGATAAATTATATTACATTGCTTTTTATGAAATAAATACTGAAACGTGCATATGAAACACTTCTGTGGGTTCAGGACTGAAGATTTTACAATTATTTGCTGTGTAAAAATTCTGATATTTCAGCACTTCTTCAAAAATTTCTACATCTTGCCGTGTTCTGGGGAATAAATCTGTGCCCTGTTGAGCAGCTGCAGCTCCTCGCTAACTGCGTTAGTCAAATGTTGAAATAGGAGATGCAGTAGGAAAGCTGGACTGAGTGATCTTAAAGGGCATCCTGTCTCCACCTTCAGTGTTTTTTTCTATAATACGGACGTTAATGATTTAACAGCTGTATTTGGTACGCATGGACCACTCTTTTAAAGTGTGCTAAGTATTAGCACACTCATTATAGCTGAGTGTGAACTATTACACTTATCCCCGATACATCTGCAAACTGTTTATCTGATAAGCAAAAAAATTGTAACTCAGCAATAGCTTTTGTGTTAATTGGTTATTCTGAAGAATCCTCATTTGGTAGCTCTTTCCTGCTCAGCGGAACACTTAATCTTGGTCATTGACTGTAATTTAATAACAGTGAATGCTGGCTGATATTGAAGGTACCTTCTTGAGAGTCTGTGATTCTAACGTAGACCCAACATGCATTGGTGACTTCCTACCCAACAGTTCTTGTTCTGTTATTAACCAAAGAATGTTTTCTTGTTCTTGATACTTTGTCATAATATTCTCTTCATTATTAAAAGAAAAAAATAATTTTGTCCACACATAATATGGATACCTGAGAATTTGGTCTAGAATCAAGAGTAAATTTGGTTTAGTCCATTTTTTGTGAAGAAAACTTCTTTTCTTTAAAAGAAAGAGGATAGAGGCAGAGAAAAGTGAACGGTGTGTGTAAGTGGGACATCTGCCGTGACAGACCGTACCGAGTCTCTTACACCTCTCTCCAGCCTCTACCAGGATTTGTCTGAATTATTGGCAGATGTTAGTTGCATATTTTTGGAGCATCCTAAATCATACGAGTTAGTATGCTACTGCTTGTCTCATCTCTTGCGTCAGTGTAATAATTTTGCTTATTTTAGAGACTTGCTGTAACAGATAGCTTTTCAATTTACCAAGCAGCATGAAAATAGACAGTTTAGTATCAGACAGGGAAGCAATCACTCCATACCCATACATGTAAGTAGAACATCTTCTGCGGTTTTTAACTTTCCATATTTTGAGAGAGGTATTTATGATAATGTTTTTGTAGGAGGTGAGTTACGCTCCCTGCATATTATTACTTTCGTTTTCTCCTTGGTATAGTCAGCCACTTCTCCCTTTAATTTGTGTAGCTTTTTTTAACAAGGTTGAAGAAATTGTGAGCCCTCCAAATTAACAGAGGACTAAAGGAGCAATGTGGTATCTGAAATCATGTTACACTCATTCTTTGTAATGGAGTCAGTCTCTATAACTGATCATGCCCTTCATTTGGTGTGTCAAGGAAGCAAAGGTAATTGCTGAGCTCTCACAGAGCAGAGGAAGAGAGAAAATACCACGACTTTGTCAAACTGATGCCTTTTCTCAAACTACTGGTGGAATACGTACATTCTTCTTTAAGTAAACACTCTAAGGCTGTCTTATGGAAGAAAATCATCGTAGCTGTGAATCCTTAAGATATTAGTCCCTCTTTCTTTTTTTTGTCTGTCAGTTTGCAGAATTACAGACTCGGGTGGGCTTAGCTGACATTCTGTTGAGACACAGCAGTGTTGCGTAGCGTCCTCTAGAGCTGGCAGGTAAATTTGTGAGTGGCTCCCAGAAGCTCAACCAGTTGAGCACCATTCCAATTACATTTCTGTTTGCCTCCACCCTCCTTTTTTCTTTTCAAGCAACTGCCTCACCTACGGTGATGAAATTCATTTAAGCTTTGTATGGTGTTACTGTGAATATCCCGAGGCGTGATCGTGATGAGCGGTCAGCTTTGCTGGAAAAAAGAAAAAGGGAAAAATCTTGTGATCCATTGGCCTGCTAATGCTTGATATTTTACTTATAGGTTTGTTAATGTTTATTGGGTAGGTTGGTGGGTTTTCTTAAGGCTTAGATCCTGCAGTACTAGGATTCAAAGGAGATCTTAGATTTCATTTTAAAAAATAAAAATTACTACATCTGTATTCTAAAGAAAACTTGGAAAACTATCAACCTGACAGACTTTTATTATTTTTTAATATTTTTATTTTTAAAAAGCAAATGTAATTTTTGTGTGGTTGGAATTCAAGATTTTACAAAGAGGGCCCAAAGCAGCGACCCACTGAACTTGTCACCCTGGTTTTGGGCGATGTAACTCATGATTTGGATGCTTGGTGTTAGAAATACTGTAGAATAAGAAAAGCTGTATTGTTCTAGTAGCTACTCTGTCTCTCTCACTCTGTTTCATTTAAGAATATTTGCCTACAGGCATTCCCAGATTCCACTGCCTCCTTCTATAGATTTAAAAAATACTACATGCATTGCTGCAGTCTGCTTGGTATTTTTCCCCCATTGTGTGTTCAGCAGCAAGGGCTGTTTACGGCCCACATGCCGGAGGGCTGTGCACGCAGCGTTCACCTACTGAGCAAGAGACAGCTTTTGTGGAGTGACACTTCTGCGTGTAGATTTACTTTCGGGGGAGAGTTTATACAAATCTCATTTACAGAATTATTCAGCTAGCAGCAAGCAATAGCTGATAAACCTGCAACAGAAATACTTGACACCGGCTATGCAAAATATGCTAATCCGTAAAATAAACAAATAACACTCAGCTAAAAGCTTTAATAATCATCAGAAAAAAAAATACCAGTTACACGGTAGTTATTCCAGAGTGCAAACATAAGCGCTGTTGGGACAATGCGCGTGCTTTGGATGTGTCCTAGCGGAGGCTGTTGCACAGAGCCCCAGGCAGGTGGGGGCTGGAAGCTGCCTGCAGCTCTCCCTGACACCGCTCTCCCAGCTCCTGGGCTGGCTGAGCTCAGGAGGGAAGGGGAAGCCCAGTGGTGCCCGTGGTTGGAAGCTATGTGTGGACTCTCAGGGGAAACACAGTGGTGAGGACAGTGCAGCAAAGGGCAAGGGGCTGTACAGGTGCTATGGGTGATGTGAGGATGGGCCATCGTACCAGGCCTGATGAGCAGGGAGGCTCCTTTACCCGCCTGCAGCACAGCCCTGGGTCCAGCAGCTGCCCAGGTACTAACATGAGTGGCTGCGTGGTGCTGTGCCCTCAGCCTCAGCAGCCTCTGGGACCAGCCTTCTGTCCTCTGTGGAGACCTACCCAGTGGCTACCCAAAAGAGGATAACCTTTACAATTCACATAACAAAAAAAAAATTAAAAAAAAAAAAAAAGTCTCATCTGAGAAGAAGGAAAAAAAAACCCCAGAACTGAAACCTACCATGGCCACAAAAGTACCTTTTAAAAACTCCCTGTCTGGGAAAGAAAGGGCTGACACAAGTATTTATCATGGCTGAATCTTCTGTAACATAGCTTTAACTCTGACAGACCTTGTGGTTAATTGATTTAGACCTTCAGGAAGACCTCAATTTAGACTCTTGTTGTTTCCTATTTCATACAGCTTAGCCTAGGGATGAAACCTGCTTCTGTCACAGAGTCCTTAATTTTATTTGCTTGGCTCCTGAAAGCCAGTAAGATCTGCTGTAGAAACAGAATTTGTGGCTGAGCTCACTTGGGAGAGCGAACGTAAAAACCCATGCAGGTGTGCAAATGCTCGCGGCTGACGCTGGGATGCTGCCGTATTTCTTGGCACTGAGTTAACACACAGACGTATTCTCTGGCCTCTTCCCCAAACCAAGAGCTTAGATTGTGCTGGGACATTAGAAGTCAGGGCTTAATGTTTTTAAAGCTGCCCCCTTCAGCCAGGGCTCACGCACTCTTTCTGCAGCAGATGGAGGGGATAGTGCCAGCTTTTGAAGTACGGATGGCACCCTGTCACTGAGACTTGTAAGCAGCTGCTATTCCCTGTCCTCTCCCCTCTGTCTCCAGGCCGATCCGCTACCCGTATCTGGCTTGGACAGCCAGCAGGGCTGCTCACTGGGACTTCAGTCTGGTGTTGAATGCGGAGGACTGCGAATGAAGTCCATGCTCTGTCAGCCTTGCCGTACCCTACCCACGGCAAAATCATGTCAGCGCATCTCTACCCCAGTTTCCTATCTGTAAGAGAACGATAGTCCTGCTCTAACTGATGGGAGCTTTGCTAAGCTAAGTGCATTGTACTTCCATGGCAGTGGTAACCAGGGACCTCTAACAGGTAAAGCGTGGCAGCTCGAGAAAAGGCAGTGGCTGTTTGGCTGCTAAAAACAGTCTGTGCAGTGGCATCTAGTGCGCAGCGGGAAGAACTACAGATGTCCAGCAGCCCTCTGGCTGAGCTGGGTGTCACTGAGGAAGGACCACAGGGTACCTTTGAGGGAAGCTCTGGAGCTGGGAGTCCATTTCTTCCTCTGCTTCACTGCTCTGCAGAGTGGAGCAGGCAACCACAAGTTTTAGGCCAGCTCAGAGCATTGCAAACTGCTGCTGTGCTTTTGCTTGTAAGCACTCCAGCATTCAAATGCTGTGATCTGGCATTTAAAACAAACAAACAAACAAAAACCAAACAAACAGGATAGTCTAGTTCAGACATTTATAGAGGAGAGGGAGTATTGTCAGTGTTCCTGGTGGCAGGTGGCAGGCCAGAGAAGTGGTAGGTGTTTTGAGTAACAGGGGGTGAGTGTCTGGGTACCCAAAATCTCAGTCACAGCTGCAGCACGAGCTTATCTCTGTCCCTCCTTGAACTGGAATGCGCGTGCAAACAAGCATGTCACGGCATTTGGCCCGAGTCTGGACTCAAAATCCAGTGCAGTGCCACGCTCTACTCTTTTTCTCACATACAAGGAACAAAATCATCATGTAAAATGGCAAAGGAGAAGAACAGAGCAATCCTAGGTCAGCATTCTTGACCTAAGGAAGACCAGGAAAGATGATGATGCAAATAAGAAATTTGAGGAATCGCTATTAAGTACAAATGAAAGTCTGTTTCCATTTGATATTTTGGTTCTTGCATGTAGAAGTAATCCTGATGGGTATCATGGTGTGCTTATTTGCTTAGGGACCTTGTATGCTCATGTTCAGCAGCAGAGATGTGTGAAATATGCATACTTGTGCACACACGTGTATGTGCGTATTCTATATTGCAGTATTTCCATAGCAAACCAAGTACGGGTCATATTTTAGCAAGAACTTATGTAGTTGGGTTTTTTTGTTGCAAGGTTTTTCATATGTAAAAATATTTATCTGTATGTTCTTGATAAGCATAGAAATGTGAAGGAGAAAAGTCTACCGTAGAATAAATATGTTTAAATCAGCAGAGGACTTGATCCTACTCTTACTGAAGTTGATAATAATCCTTCCCTTGTAGTGGTCTGAGCAGGATTGACCCTAGAAATCTTCAGTTTCCAAATGATCTCTCATTAATGACAATGGGTCAAGCAAATCCTCTTACGATAATACTGGAAACTTTTGGATTTTGCTCCAAAAGTGGGAGTCAAGGTTCCTTCCTAGCAGCATAGATAATCAACCACATCCTTACTCCTTTTCCTTTCCTGTGTATTAGCACACACGTAGAGCTTGTAGGCATTGCATGAAAACTTCACATCCCGTTGATTCTGGCTCTGGAGACCCGAGAATCCTTAAGCACGCAGATCAGAGCTGCCTAACACTGAAGAGGAAGGGAATAGTAAGTTTGTCAAAAATTCAGATTCAGTTGTCATGAAGCGGTTTGCTAATTCTCCTGGAATAATCCACTAGATAGCTTTATTTTAGAAATTAAATGCACTGAAGTTTAGGGTCAGTAAGATGCCAGAGATGGTATCTCCCTTCTGTCCTTTTTTGGTAGGCGGGAAATAGCTGGAAGTATTCAGACTTCATTCTTTAGTCTCCATGATAAGACTTGACCAAATGTCTCTCAGCTTTCAAAACACCGCTTTATCTACCAAGCCACTAAACATCTCTGGCCCTTTCACACCATTCCTACAAACCCATTTTTCGACTGCCCTGATGTACACGTCCTGCCTTCCTTTCTGACAGGACCAAAAGAATGGAGGCTAAACTGAATATTGCTTTAAAGCAATTATTTCCTTGGGCTGCAATATCTTGTTAAGAATCTGTTGTCTCCAGACAGGGAATGTTCTAAAGAAGATTACCCACATCTGTTTCTCCTGTCTGTGTATATCTCATTCACCTCATCTGGATGATCCATAGAAGAGTTCTTTGCTAGATGAAAGGGGGATCTGACGCTTTGGGGAAATGTCTCTTCGTACGATCTGGGTAAGATGTACTTGAAGGTGTGCTTTGCTTCTGGAAGCAGAGAGTAGGATCAGGTCCAGTTTATTCAGGTTCTTTATTTTTGTATTAAATGGCTATTAAAAACAAAAACAAAAAAAGAGAGGGTTTTATGTTAGATAATGGATTTCTTTTGAGGTCTTTATAATCCCTTTGGCTACCACTGGATTGGATTTTGCAATAGCAACACTGAAAGTATCTCTCTATGAAGTGGAACTGTATTTGATGATACGAGGTGCACAGTGGAAATTAGTATCTGGTAGAAACAAATTTTAAGGAATGCTGTGTTTGTGCATTAAAGCTTGTTTTTTCAAAGCTCTGCTTGAGATCGCAAGTAAAATCCTTTAATTTCTCAGGTAGAAAAGCAGCCACAGCTCCACATAAAGACTCACAGTTACCAGTACCTCTCGGACACATTGTTTTCAGAGACTACACTTGGAGCATCTGCTGCTGCCCGTACATTGCTTTTGACTGCACTTAGCCAGGATGAGAAAACCAAGTGGTGCTGAATGCGAAATCTGTTATGTGCAAGACTTCTCCTTGCTGCCTCTGGGTTTAAGTACCAATTACTTCACACATTCAGCACCTCCTTTCCATGGCTACAGCGTACACTGCACCAGCAGGGTAAAGCCCCGATGGAGCAGAAATGGAAGGTACCTGCTGAGCAGTGGAAACTCCCTAACAGGAGAGGCCGTGTGGCAGCGCAGTCTGAGAGGGGTGGGAAAAGCCCTCCCACATGGGTAGTAAAAGTGCAAATACCTCACATTGTCTTCCCAAATGTGCGTTGCCTAATGACTTCTAGGTTTGCTTTGTAATGCCTTCTTAACTTGGCTATTTTGATCTCTTTCCCTAGCCCTCTTTTACTGTTTGTAAAGGCATTGTAGGTATTAGGGTAGATGAAATGGCTGTTTGAATAGTCCCTGAAAAAAAGAAAAAAATGCGAGACAGAAGTGCTCAGAAAGAAGACTTCTCTGACTCCATGAAATTAATCTTCTGCATCTGGAAAATTGGGATTTGAACTCTAAGGAGACTGCAGACTTTGGACAATGCTGTCCATTTATATAATGCAATGGAAGCCCAAATCAAAGCCTGCTAAAATCTGGACAGATGCTTGATTAGTTACGAGATAACAGTTCATATGGAGAACCAAATTCTCTGTTAGCATAATCTGATGCTTTTCTTTTGTTGAATAAGTAATGCCATTTATTCTCTGCATAATTTGGCCCATAACTATTCTGATCTGATCTTCCCCTAACTTTTGTTTATGAAAATTTGGAGGAGTCTTTAAGCATGCGTAAACAACCCTGTGAAAACAGTATAAAGGTGTGGAGAGCCTGTGGTTTTGAACAGACTGTATTGACACAGATGGAGGCAGAGGCAGAGGTCAAGAGGTGGAAGAGTAGCACTGGCCAGAGAGCTCATGTGTTCCTAGGGAGTGCTGCAGCTGAGATGTGCAGCTGAGGTGGTTCCTGGTTGCCATCAGAACAACTTAATGGCACCAGAAATGAAGTGAAGAGGCTAGTCAACAATTTGCTGCAGTGTTCTCTTGATTGGATTTAATGAAGAACAAGAGGCATCACCAGCATGAATTTAGCTGACCCATGACATGTTGCTGTGAGAGCAAACAGCACAGCAGCCTGACTCATTGTTTGGGTAGGACAGTAGGGCAGGGCAGAAGCACAGTTCACACAGTTCTCCTCTTCATTACGCTGGCAATGCTTATTGTTCGCCATATGGTCTCAAAAGCAAGGGTCAGGTGGTATATCACAGGAAACCAGAGGCCACGTGTGGTGGCACAAGAGGACTTCTGCTAGAGAAGCACCAGTGCCCATCGCAACCACCCGATAGCTGTGTTGTCACCTATAGTTTCTTTCTCTCTGTTGTTTACTTGACTGATGGCACCCACCAAAGGCAATACCCCTGCAAATACCATGGCTTTTAATGTGTCTGTTGACAGTCTGCTGTGATTCTCAGGACCGATGTGCCCAGTCAGTTAGAACCAATGCTCTTTCAGAAGCCCAGGGTGTTAACTTCCTACTTCATCTTTACTTCATTGTCCTTTTGCTATACTTTGTATCCCTGCTTTTCTCTGCCAGTCAGCGACTATGGATTTTCTACACGGCACATTGATATCCTCCCCTCTGTTGGGTACTGGTATAGTGCAGTCAGCTAACAGGGTTCAGAGCTCTGGGGCTCATAGGTCAGGCTGTTCTCCATCAGTGGGACCGTGATACTGCCCCAAAGCAGAACTGTTTGCATCCTTGCTAAAATAGTGGGACGGCACCGCCACACTTGTCTAAGTCTTTTTCCTATTCTTCTTTTCCCCCAGGTGTCCCTTTCTTTTTTTCTTCTGTTAACCCTATTGAGGATGTTGGATGATTGGAAACAATTGCAGGTGCCCTTCTTCCTTCTTTCTTTTCCCTTACTAGCTCTTCTTTATGTGCTAGGAGAAATCCCAAATTACAAATGAGAAATGTCGTGCATTGCATGTATTTTGGCATGTAATACTGTCAGCTGTTACATAATATTGAAGGATGGGAAGTGGTTTTTCAGGATGCAGCTGAAACAAACCTTAGTTTGCCTGCAGCTGCTCAGGGTTTCCTTCAGTCTGTAGCTATTTGATTAGACTGGTTTTAGTCCACGTGCTGCAAGTAACTAATTTGGCTGTCCACATTCAAGTATACGTGGCCCAGACCTATTGTATTTGAAAAAATGAGTTTTGCTTTGTAAATTCTACAATGTTTTTTACCATAGTGCAAAAATTATGTTCTCATAATGTTAAGTGGTGTTTGTTCTCAAAGCAGACATTTCTGCAGTGTTGACTTCTGTAGTTTGCTTTGGCTGTGAGATCCCGAGATGGAACATCTCTTGGGTAGAGGTGTTTTTCCTTTTCTTTTATTCTGGCTACTCTGAATGCCTGAGTAGAGTCTGGCTCATCAACAGTATATTTTATCTTGGTGTTGACAGGTGCCATCTTCTGTGCTACTGCAAGATTTTCTTTGGGAGATGCAGTGAGAAAATCCAACTGTCTCACTGAGGAGGTGATGCTGTCAAGTTGGAGGAGCCAGGGCTACTGTAGATGCAGTAGGAGACTGCCAGGTGGGGGAAGAAAGTGGGTCCCTTTTCATTGTACACCTGTGTAAGACAACCCTGGAAAGAAATAGAGGGCTTTTTTTAAAGCTCTTTCTGAATAGTGGCAATGGACATTGGCCATGAACCTCGGGACCTTGGAGAGTTTGTGCTTTAGAAATTAACAGTAGGTGTGTTTAAAGGGCAACAAAACCCAATGTAATGCTAAACTGGAAGTAGGGAGGAAATTCTGAAAAATAGCTGCTTTTGGGAGAAACTGAAGCAGTGGAGAGGAGCCAAGGTTTTATATGAGAACAAACGTGATAAAATGTTGGTCTGGGACAACCTGGTGACTGTGCTTTCCTGATGTTGTTGATTTTGCACTTAGAAAATAAATGGCCAGTGACAAGTGTCTGCTCTCTGAGGTTACCTGGGCAGTGGTGTGTTTTAGGGTTGCTTGATGACTGTGCTCTGTAAATGAGGGCAGCTTATGGACCGAGGCCGATACCTGCTCTCCCACAAATAACAGAGGTCAGGACACGGGCCCCTCCTGCCCACTTCTTCCCTTCCTTAGGCAAAACTACTCTGGGCTTTGCTGTCACTTCGAGTTGCCCAAAATGAAGTTTTCCGCTTCCCTTTTCCTAATGTTGTGCTGTTGCCTGGAGACTCAGCGCAGGCAGGAATGCTCCTGTTCCTTCGCACAGAAACCTGCCTGCATTCTGCCTGCCTGTGGGGAGCCCCAGTGTGCCAAGGCTGCAGCCGGTCCCCGTCCCTCCCAGGGCTGCACTGCCATGTAGCAATACTCCAAGAAATGGCAGAGCACGAGCGCATGTGGCGCTTCAGATTGGCACTGACACGTCTCCTGCCATCCTTAGTCTGCCATTGCCCAAAGCAGGTCCAGGCCCGGCTGCTCTTCTTTACGCAGCTGAATACAATGCAGGGATGAATAAACCAGTCCACTGGCTGTGAGCTGGGGTGCTGTGCCCACAGCATCTGTAGCCTTGCCTACTGCTGGAACTGCAGCGCCGCTGTTACGGGCAACGTGGGAAGACGGGTGAAACTCTGAGGAAAGAGTCACTGAAGTTACAATGCTGTCCTGTGAAGCTGTTCCCTTCCCCTCATCAATGCTTTAGCTGAAATACCTGGCTGGAGCTTAAAAGGTGATTCCTGACAGCGGTGGATGCCTTCAATCTTGTCCACCCAATTTGAGGCTTTCTGATGGGTTTCTGAGAAGGTGCAAGTAGAAGATTTCTGCAGTGATTTCTGAATCTCTGCCATCACCTCTTCCAAAAGTGTTGCCTCAGTCGCCTCTACCCACTGTGAAGGTGTATGATGCAAACCTTCCAGTCTCCCTATTTTTTTTTTTTTATTTTTTTTTTGGTGTCTGGTGGGTTCTTCTTCTTAATAATAGCACAGGAAATTCAAACAGTATCTCTAGACAATTACTGCACTTCTTGGATGGGTAAAATTTAGTATCTTATCCTGCCATTTATGGTATGATACTGATACCCATGGGTATACTTCTGCCATGTCTTATCACTTAATTGTATCAGTTATGAATCAGCCAAAAGAAGCAGCAGAATGGCCGTCGAATTAATCCTTGATTTAGATAGATGAAGGGCAACAGTAAATAACAAGGTTGGTGCTCAACTTCTAAAGCAATCTGGCCACTCACAAGCAAAACAGAGAGCAGAGACTTCTAAATGACAATTCCAAAGTGAGTTAAATGATACTACTGTGAACAGCTGCCAGAATACGAGACTTCTAAAATTAAATCTTAATTCTCACCTGTCAAGTATATTTTAAAAAGTATATTTTATTGCATAGCTGAGTATAGTGGTCTGGATGTACAAATAGGATTTATTGTGTAATGCCATCTATACAAGACAAACTTGAAGATCTCTTGCTACTCAGTTCTTCTGGCATGTTAATTCTTCCACATCATCACTTAAGTCTACTCAGTTCTTCTGGCATGTTAATTCTTCCACATCATCACTTAAGTCTGCATTTCCAAATTTTATTAACGGTAGAAAGGAGGAAACATTGTTTTGGAGGATGGATGATAAAAAGGCAGTTCCATTTCCTGGAATGTGTCAGATTGACAGATGTATTTAGAAAGAAAGAGAAAAAAATATTACTTGCCAAGAACAGTGCAGTACATGCAATGCTGTCTGCAGGGAGGAAGGGTTATAATGATCATGTTGAAAGGAACCTCAGGTATGGCTTGGAAATCCCACAGCCCCCGGTATCGAGGCAAGAAGGAGCAGCAAAGCTGATGAGGGCCCACATGCCCATCTGTCACATCACAGATGCATGCCCGGACCTTTAACTTTTCAAATTGCAGGTGAGCAACTACGAAATTAGGGATCACCTAATTGCAGGACTCAGGTTGCCTAGAGAGCTTTGAAGGTGAACAAGAAGGTGGGTGGGAAGTGGACTTGAGTAGTTGGAATTAGAGCATTCTGTTTTGACTCATCCTGCTTATTAGGTGTAAAAATATCATTTCTTAGGCCTGATCTAGAGGCCCTAGAGCATCCTTACTGTATACACTATTACCTTAAACTTTCTGACCTAAAAGGTTTCTCTCAAGGTCCTCAGATGCCCTGACTGCCTTGCTGAGGGAATTACTCCTGCTTTGATAGTGCCCGGGGCAGAGCTAATGAGCAGCGCCCGCCCCATGGTGACAGCAGAGCCTCTGGGGCTTCATGCAAATTCTCAACTCTTGCTAATAGGACAAGTCACTAGGGAAGCTGTGCTCTTACAGAAGAAAAAAAAACCTCTGAATGTTTTCAAGCCTTTCCATTTTAATCAGGAATGGATGACACCAGAGACCTTCTTAACAAATAGGGAATTTGACACGGACTTTATTTCTTTGAAATAAAATGGTGACTGCGGGAAACATACCCTTGCTGAGGTCCAGAGCCACCTGCGAGTCCTTCAGAGCACACACACGTTTGCAGTGCATGAAAGAAATATCCTTATGTTCATCTTCTTTGTGCTCGGGGTATAAATGATGCCTCTCAAGGCCAATTACTATGTCAACAAAAGTAAGAAAGTATAATTTTCAAGTTGTTTGAAGCTGAGATGAGGTACCTAATGGAGTGGGTCACTTACACATGAAGCCTAACAACCTGGCTTAACCATGTTACGGTTGATAAAATGTGAAAAAAATGCCTGCTCTTTAGAAGCTGTGCTCGTTGCCAGCATGAGTGCACCCCTACTGTCCACTGAAATCCATCCCTGAACTACTCTGAAGGTGCTGCTCTAGAGAAAGGGAACATTTTTTTCAGTGCGTGAACTACACATAAAATGAATCGCAATCATTTTCTTCAGACTCTGAAATTAATAACTTTTTCTTTTCTACAAGCAGTTCTAATTTTTAAAATGGAATTTTCAAACCATGGTCTATTGGCATATTTCGGGTAAGACTTATTTTTTCACCTATATTTAGTTGTTTGTTTTTTTCTTTTCTGGTCCCAGCGTGAATAGAGATTCATGTTGGTCTTTTTAATAATGAGATTTGGACTGTGAAATATGGAAAAATGAATTTCATTTATATAGAACGTACATACATATATAAATACACACACGTCTGTTATATTTGATATCAAGCAGAGAGACGTGACCAAATAAATCCAGAGATTGTAAAAGATTGTGGCACCGCCCCCCCCCAACATTAGCAGAGAGATTACATTAGCATAAGGGAGAGAACTTGATAAATAATGGTCAAGGAAGCAGAACTGAATTCTGTTGAGAGCACATCCAAATATTTGTTCATGTCTCCAGGGCTCTGAGTACAGAAACTCAAAGCAGCCAAGGTGACAGGAATTGATAGTGGAGAAGGCAGGTAAGCTGAGGGGTAAAAACGTGGCAACAAGTAGGAAAATGGTGGTGGTTTGGCTGACAAAAGCCCGGGGGTGTTTATGTGATCTTCTCAAAACAGTGTCCCTGTGCAATGTGGAGGGCATGACTGTAGAAAGATGGGAGCATTGACAGCCAAGTTTATTAGGAAGCTCTTTAGTGATCACTCATCAAGTACATGCGGTTTTGGGAAATTACTTCCAAGCATGCGGTCCGATACTGGTAGATTATCCAAGGAGAGTCACTGTGTGCGGTCGGATTCGAGAGCAAATCTTCATCCTGCAGACTTCATTCCTCCTGTGGGAGGGCAGAGCATGTGACAGGAGAAGCCTTTCAGGGGCTGTGTGCATCTTTCTCTAGGGATAGTTTAACATGTTTCTTTCATCCTAAGCTGCTGAACAAATAAAACTACATGTAGGAAAACCAGCCTCCTACATAAAGGCAATGAACCATGAAGAGAAACCCTATTCCTTCAAATTTATTGAGGATCAAATGTAGATATCTTTCTTTATGTCAGATAATGTCTTTCCATTCTCTCTGAGCAGTCATGATAGAATAAATGTTTCCAAATGGAAGTCACAGTGCCAAGCCTGGCAACGCTGTCAGTAACCTGATTGAATCTGGCTCTCACACATTTAAATGTAACACGGTTTGGAAGCACACACTTGATTTAAAGAAAAAGCCAAGGCATTTCTATCGAGATAAATGATGAACTTAAACTAACCGTCAGTGATAGAAAAGATTGCACAGATTTTGCATTTCCCTCCTTTTTGCATTTCACATTATTCACCGTTTTCTACATTTCTTTTCCATATTTAAGTGTATGCATATGAATGTACAATGAATTGCTGTAGAGCATTTTGCTGTACGAGTATTTTAAGAACTTAAAAACCAGATATACTACTATGCCCTGCTGCATTTTCTGAGCTGCCTCTAACACTTCTGGGGATTCATCTTGCACTTCTGTAGAGGAGATTTACTGTTCCCACCAGGACCTCTGAGGAAAAGAGTGATCACATTTTAAAGCAGGTTCTTCACACAGTGAATAAAGCCCTAAGGAATTGCAGAGCCAATAAAAGGATCTTCTCCTTCGCTTTTGCAGTGCCAAGCAGTGATATTTTATTCGGTGTCACATCCGAGGCAAAATTATGCTGCAAGAGTGTATTATAATAAAATAATTGAGTTTGTCAACTTTGTTTTGCAAGTGCAGTTTTCCCCCAGCTTCCTCGTTTGTTTTTCTCTCCTGTACATAGAAACTGAAGCACAACAATATTAGGGCATAGACTGTTATTGTTTGGTGAGTATCAAGATAACTCAGATGAAGCAAAGATTAAAGCAGTTTGACGGCTTTGCTCCTGCTCTCTGGTTGCACTATACGTACTGGCATTAAAGATTCAATAAAGGGAGAGCAGCCATTAAAGATTCATTGGTACGCGTAACTAGGGGGGGCCTTGGTGCCACCTTTGGAGGAGCTACACCTGCTCCTCCCCTGCTGTTGAAGATGTCACAGGGGCTGAGGCAGGCAGGAAGGTCCCGTCCCCCATTGCAGCCCTGCCAGCTGAATTCCCCTACGGTTCCCGTTGTGCGTAGCCGGACATTTTCTCTCCTATCCAGTTCTGTAGTGCTCCCCAGTCCAGTTCGATAGCTGCGAGACTTCGCATTAGAGATGGTTAATGTGAATGGATTTTAATAAGGTGAAGCGATTAACCTATGTGTGTTTCCATCTGCCGTTACTGAAAGTATTTTATGTTCCAGTGGATTAAAAAATGTTATACTTGCAAACTGGGAAGTCACGTGGGCCTTGGTAATAGGGTGATCTGGTGGTAAAAAAAAAGAGATGTTCAGGCTGGTTGAATACCACAGGGGATGGGGGGATGTCGGTGAAACAGGACACAGCTCAGCCGGGCTTTTGGTGCGGCAAAAGTGACTCGGAATAAGACCCCTAAACACTGGACAATATTAAAGGAAGAGATTTGATGAGTTCAGTCCATTCAGTTTGGTTTTTTTGCCTAGACTGAAAAACTGCAGAAATTTACAGTCTAAATGTAGGAGATGTTACTAAATTCCTGTGGGAGCTTGCAATAGCATTCAAAGGGAAAGAAAAGGAAGAAGATTTGTTCTTAATTCACTATTGTACCTGCTATGTACTGGAAGGGAGAAGCCGTAGCAAGATGATAATCTAACTAGGGGGTATCTGTAAGTAGAGACCTAGAGAGCAGGAAGTAAATGGTGGGGAAATCTTTGGTCTAGCAAGGGTGGACAGGATCCAAGACCGGGAGATCAAGGTAAATGCAAACTAGATCTTGGACACATCTTTCAAACAGTGAAAACAATCAGATACGGGGTTGCGGTGGTTGTAGGTTTACTGTGTTGTTACGGTGGTTGTAGGTTTGCTATCACTGGAAATTTAAAAGCCAAGACTGGATTTTTTTTTTTTTCCCTTCAAAATTAAAACCATTATGTATGTAATATTGTATTTTTACACAGTATTATCTGCTTGGTACGGATACATCTATTCAGCTCTCGCTGGAACCTTTATTTCTTTTTAGGAATCTTGTATACTTCAAAAATGAGTCGCTTTTTCTAATTACTTGTAATTAATACTTCTGGTAAATGAATGGCATGTCTGATTATTTTTTGTTTCTTTGCTTGCTTCTTTTTCCAGAAATGTTTAGGAGAGATGTAATGCATTCATTAGCAAGAAGTTAACATTCATTTGTCGTAATTACCATCCTTTTTCTTAAGTGGAAAGATTCCCTTTTCAGACCAGAAAGCTGTGCTTTGATAAGCAGATCACAACATAGGAAAACTGCCTTCCGTGAGGCAAGAGGAGGGTGCTAAGGATTGCCTGAGGAGAGGGACACCAGAGCTTAGCATCAACCAGGGAAAAAACAGGGTGGGGGGGAAACACTGTATGCAAATACTTCCTTCTCTTAAACACCAGGATGTCAAAGGAGCTTTCATCCAGTAAAATAATTGCCTTTCATCAAGGGCAAAATGAAAATTCATAGTTTTACTCACTGAACTATTGCTGCATTCCACACCAAGAGCTATTGTTGCTCCCCAGAAGGCTTTATGGCTGCAGAGCATTCACATCGTGCTGGGAACATTTTGGTTTCATTTCTTAAATTCTCCCAAGTTGCCAACTGGCAGCTTCCTCATGAGTCTGTTCATTTTTTCTAAGGTGGACTAGAGCATCCATTTGAAAAGCTGAACAGTCAGAAAGCCTCGGCACCATTCAGATCACACTTTAGAAGTCCACCTGGGTTATAGACGTTGTGCATGCATGTGAGTTTTACTCACTGCTGCTGGTAATTCATCTAGGACACAGTTAATCACATCTCCTTTCCACTGTGTCTGGTAGGTCACTTGATGTTTGCTTTTAGAGATAGACTCGGTGTCAAGAGGATAAAGAAGGGCAGGAACACCTTGCTTGTCTTCAGAAAACGTGGGTGGTGGCCCCTTTCACAACGATGCTCGTGAAGGGGAGGATAAAGTTCCTGAATTGAAAAAGGGGTCAGAGCAGATTACCCAAGACGATGGGGATATGCCCACTTGGGCTTCATCCTTCCCTACTGCTGGAGATTTTTACTGCAACTGATGAGGCACAGATGATTAAGCTGAGTCCCCATTTCGTCGCATCCATTTTATTACCCTTCCATAATGTTTGTTGCCTTCATGTTCAACGCCCTCTCCTAGGGTAAAGAAAGATTTAACATTTGTTAAAGTTGCCCTGCAAGCGTATCTCTTATCATTAGCTTTGTTCAGCTCAGGGCTGACTGAAGAAGCATGCTTAATACAAGTGAAGGACAAAATGTAGCAGAAGGTAATGGCTGATGAAGGTCTATCAACCCTGGCTGCAGTGACAAATTTGTTGCATGTACATCTAGCCTTTCAAAAAAGCTGAGAGTTTTAAGAGGGGAAATTGGCTTCCTGGAACTGCTGAGGTCAGGAATAGAAATAATTCTAATGACATTCTAAATGATAGCATTATAAGACTTGCATGGGTGCCTTTTGGTTCATTTCCTTGCTATTTTCTTTGCTGTTTACTGCTAGCCTTGTAGAGCCTTGTAGCAGGCACAGTTCTTAAAAAAAAAAAAAGTGAGAATAAAGACGCTTTTTTCTTTTCTCTTTCCATCAGCTAAACTTCCCATAGAAGCTGAACAACATCCTCTTTATCAAGATTATGGGTTTCCATGTCTTGGCGTACTATTTCTTTCCTTCCGTGCATGCCAGCAAGCTGAACTAAGAGTGATGAAAGCAGAGAATAAGGCACATACAGGCACATAGTTACATCAAGAGCGTTTACTTGCATGAGTAAGGCAAATGGGATATAACTTGAATTTTGAACTAGGAACAGTGCATACCTGTGTTTCAACAGGTGACACGTCGGTAACATTCTGCCTTCCGCTTGAAGAAATTGGTATTATTCTTAGATATCTGAAGGAAAGAGAAGTCTTCTGTCAGTCTTCTGAGCCACTTTAGAACAAAGGTGGAGCCAAGCTCTGCGTCTTACCCATAGTGTAGCCTTGACTCGTGTTGACTGGGAGTGTAGTGCTTAGACCTAGCTGTTGCAGAAATACTGACTGACAGGCCTGTGCATTATTCATGCTGCCTACATACTGCTGAATCACGAGAAGGGGCTTTTATGGACAAAACCACTGAGAAACCAAGCGCTTTCTGCCGACAGCCTGGCTAGTTTTTAATCCTCACTGTGTTATATAGGAGGGTCTGGCAAGCAGCATCCCGTGACATCAAGCACTGTATTTGGTTCTAAGAACATTGAATCACTCAAGCTTCAACTTGAAAAGCAGTAATAGGACAAGTTGTAGCTTGGGAGGTGTGGACTGGACATTCGGAAACGCTTCTTTGCCAGGAGGTTACTGTAGTACCAGAACAGTTTAACCAAAGAAGTTATGAGTTATGCATCCATGGCGGTTTTTAAGTCTAGGGTAAGGAAAGACAAGGGTGATCTTATCTGCTGGTGGTCATAGTCCAGTTGTGAGCAGGAGGTTGGACTAGGTGACCTCCAGAGATCCTTTTGAATCGGCTTTTCTATGATTTTGTGACTTTCTCAGTAAAAATATTTGATTATGCTCTTGGTTTCACTACACACTCTTTCTCAAAGATCAGAGTAGAAGCTATTATTTTTATAGGAAAAAACCACAATGGAATCAACGTACACTTTTGCTTGATAAAGTGCCAGCCTCTTTAATAGTTAAGGTTTATTCCCTTGGGTCAGTAAAGAACGATACAACTGTTATTTCAGTGAAGCAACAGGGAGAATGATTTTAACTTGAATCCAGTTGTTGTCACAATGAAATTCAAAAGGCAATGTGAGTCATAATAAGGAGCTAAAACCCTGTGGTTCAATAGTCAGTATTGATTGTCTCTCATTGATTTCAGGGAAACCGAGATTTCATTCTCTGGCATGAAGAGCCTCACAAGGACTTTCTAGTAATTAATTTCCTTTTAAGTTCTCCTCGGATGGCTCAAACAGTATTTTTAAATTAATTATGCTGGTTCTTTGTGCAAAGAACATTTTTTTCCATTTATAATAGATTTAAAGAAGTAGAGACTTCCTGCATCTTCAGGTGCAAAACTTCTGGTTTACTAAAAGAGAGTGAATCGTTTATTACCAGGACAGATCAATTAGACTCATGTAACTCTAATAAGCTTTCTCACGGTTATGATTCTTTACCTGCTGTGGGGGATTATTAAGAAAGTATTATTGTTCCCTGTCTTGAAAAATTCCGGAGTCTGATCTGTAGAAGCACAGTTCCCACTGACCAGCATAGCAAAGTATTCACCCCTATGCAAATTTCGGTTTGGAAAACAATGTTGGGTCCATATAGTGGAAGGTCATGACAGGTGGATAATGGTGAAACTAAATTTCATTTGAACTACAGTCTTCTAGGGGTTGAAAGTTTTCTGATATGTAATGGAGCGGAGAAACGCCACCGCTCTTGGTATTACTTGCATTTGAGTGGATTTCTCTGACTGAGTACAAACATTCTCTAGGTATTTCTCCAGCCTTCTTTGGGTTCCTCTTTTCTTTTTTTCTGCGAAGTGTTTCACAGCATTTCTTAAAAGAACACCCAAAATATTCTACCTTCCAGTCAGTTGTGCTTTCATGACTACATTAAAAAATCAACAAAGAGACTTTAAATGCATAACCAATGAAAGAAAAGAAAAGCAGATAGGAATTTATTATTGTGCAGCACAAGCCGAGGACTGTAGACAGCATACAAGGGGAACAGAAAGCAGGAGGACAACTGATTTACCTTTGCTTGAGGGTTTTTGTTGTTGTTTTCCTGAAGGGAAAGGGGGAGTTGTTTGTTCATTTTGTTTCAAGAGAGAAATGAGAGAAGTAGAAGGATACCGAGAAGAATCCAGGGGGTGTGTTGCATGCAACCATGAAATACTTTCTCTTCCAGCAGCAATTAAGGCAGTTGCAAAACCAAAGCTGGATACTTGTAAATGAACGAGTTAATGCAGTCCACGTCCAGAGGAGCGGTCTGTGCTGCTAATGCTGGTTTGCACTGGGTGGGTTCCAGAGAAGAGGAAATAAGCTAGTTTTGTACTGGTTTATTGAAGGCCGAACACGTGATGCAAATATTCATCATCCTGTCACCTTGCAATTGATCTGAAATTGCATCAGATCTGGGATCTGATTAATCAAATGTTAAGGAAAGGTTAAAATAATTAGTTGAAATCAATGTAGATTTATGATTAATACCTTTTGTCAAAATAGCCTTGTGCCTTTTATGAGGAGGTTGCTGCTTTAGCGACAACCTTGAAGTTGTGTATTTAAACTCCTCACAGTCTTTTCAACTTGCTGTTACACAACTTTTTGATTAAAGGAGTAGAGTGATCCAAAATAAACATCATACACACATTAAATGGTTTAAAAACTGGCTTAGTGGCAATTTTTAAACCTAAACGTGTCTCTTGAACAAACAGGATGCTGAATTGCACGCTATTCTACATTATTATCAGTGGATGTGGAAGAAATGAGAAAACCATTCCACATGAAGTTTGCAGATGATGCAAAGTTAAAAGGAGTGATAGTAATTCAAAGAACAAGTTGCTGTACACAGTAGTCTGCCCTGATTGCTGTGGATAACATTCAAGAAAGCACTAGGAGTCTGTTTGAGGCCAAGTAAAAGGACTATATATAAGAATAAATACTGTAGGCCATGCTGCTGGTGGTGTTGGCTCTATCCTAGGATGCAGTAATCGAAAGAGTTTAACTATTGCATGTGGAATTAGCAGAGTATGACCTCCCTCTATGACTGTCTGATGCAAAAGGGATAATGATTTTTTTTTGATACTTGAACAAAGGAATACTGAGGAGGGAGACTACATTAGCGCAGGCATTGGTTACAGGGTGACTGGTTTTGGGTCACTGTGTCCCATTCTGTTGTTCAAGATTGAAGAATCATGATGAACTAGAGAAGTTTAGGAGAAGAGCCACAAGGAAGAACGCTGTTTAGTGAAAGGCTGATGAAAATTGGCCTGTTTAATTAAAGAAAAATAGGACTGCAGGGTGACTTTAGATAGAGGTTTTTATACGTTAAGTAAGAGCATCGAGAAGCAGTGGTATAAGAAAAGCTGATGGTAGAAAAATTCCTTTTACAAATAATAGACCCAAAGTTTTAATAATTAGGTAGTTAATCTCTGGAGCAACTTGTCAAGTCTCTTCATTGCTGGACATACTTAGGACAATACAGAATGCCTTCATAAAATATGTATTCTGCTTGAAACAGGAATTAATTCTAAAAAGGCTCATGGCTTTTGTTACGCTGGAGGTCAAACTAGATGGTTATGAGGTTCCCTGCTGACATTTTAGCTTGTTTTATCTATGTTCTTCTGTTGCAATTTACACACAGCTCAAGCTAGCCAACTAAATATATAAAATAATAAATAAATAAAAGTACCTGTAGTAATTGTTTGAAAGAAACGCAATCTGCTGTAGCTTCCTGACCAGGGGCAGCTTAGCAAAGATGAAGGGTCACGCTGAGCAAATTGGTTAGTCAGCCAGCTGCTGGTCCCTTGTAAAGCTCTTCTCCGAACCTGATTTTCCTTCAGTGTATTTTGAGCTCTCTCTTCCAATTTTTCAGCTAAACTTGAAGTGTATAGCTAGATTTTTGAAATTTTTCCTGTCTTAACTTATTTTCCCATAATAAATAGCTGACAACAAACATAATGTGACCTGGTGGTAGAAGGTTTGAACTACAAAAATTCACGCTAGAAATAAGGTTCAAATGAGCATTTCTTCAAGCAACTTAATTGGGAATTTGATGTGTTCCTATGCCCTGCGGTCAGACAAAACTGGATGCCTTTCTGAAAGAGGCTTTTGTGCAAGAAGTGCTGATTTTGATCCTGGAGTTGCTCCATAGAGTGTTTTGATGTGTGTTATACCCAGGGTTTTAATTGCATGAGTGGATTGTTTCCATTTTAATTTTAATATCATGACATGAAAAGTATCAAGCTGTGTATTTTTCTAAATTTCCTGTACTGCTCGGGTTAGGTGTTTGATGTGAAGCTGCCTGAATGCTAGAATTTGGATCAAAAGTATTTTGTCAGAAAAAAATAAGGAACTCAAACAGGCAAATATTCGACTTCTTAAGGAAGAGACAGACAGGAATTATAAAAAAAAAAACCCACAAGAATAATTCAGTGGTTGCATTCTGTCTTGTTTCCATCTATGTTGTGATGATTTACTCTTCTCAAAAGTTATTTTAGGATTAAATAGTATATCAAAGATTGAAAGTTCTGAGATAGTAAGCATGGGAAGAGAGTGAGGACTCACTAGCAGGTAGTCAGTGGAAACCTACCGAGCTATGAAAATATGGAAATGTTACTTCGTGTTACTACATGTGGAGTTAGCGGATGTATGAAGAAGTTCCTTCTATGTGAGTTTCTTCTCAAATTGTGAACCTTGCATAATTTGGATATGAAATTACTTCTGATCCTTGTTTGCTTGATAATGAAACAAAAAGGCACTTACCCTGGCAATCTGTGTTGCCATTTTCTCCAAGGAATTCTCAATGACAAGAAAAACGTTTGGCTGCTGAGGCTTTCAAGCCTAACTCAGATTTCACTTGAAAGAATCTGATTTTCTCTGTGTCCTTTTTTCAATTGATCAGAGTAAGAAATAGAGACATAGCACCACCCTCACCTCTAGTGAGACTGGACATGCCATCGTTTAATTTTGTCAATGTAATTTTCTGCTGCAGGTTACGTTCTGACCTCAGTAACCATATATTTGTAAGAAAAAAACCCCAAACTTAAAAAGCCCTGTGTGTACAGATCACCATTGTAACTGTCTAATTATCTGCAGAACAAGTTCACCGAGATAGAGGTTTGCTTTGAAAAGACACTTTCTGAACTGTATTCAATTCCTGGACTGAAACACCAGGAGGAAGATGGAAGAGATTAAAAGAATGGAAAAATAGGAGTCTTGAGCTGAATGGACATAATTTTTAAATGCCTGATGAGTTTCATCCAGTTTCTTCAGAACTAGTTCTTCTGTCAGGGGCAGGGGGGAATGCAATTGTGAGAGTCAGCCTAAGCTGTATCAGCAAAAACTTAGAAGAAGGAAAGCACAAAGCTTCAGGAAACTGACAATCAATATAACCAGGCAATGAAAGCACTTTTATTACAAAGAACCAGAAGCTGTCACACAACAAAAGGTTCACTGAAAATGGAAACAATGAAAGTTTAAGGCTTTAGCTGTTCCAAAAAAAAAAAAAAAAAAAAAAAGTGAAAAATAAACCCCAATGAGACAATATAGTGCGCTTTTCTTTAAGGGAAGAGGTCTTGTCCGCAAGGATTTAGGAGGGGTGCAACCACCAGCACTGGTGAACACATTCCACTGGATTTTCTTGTGGAAACCCTAATTTTTGTGTTGCCTCTCTGTTCCTATTCTGTTTCCTACGTAAAGGAAGGCTTTCTGATAGATGCTGCTTTAATATATGAGATTTTACGACCTGAACAGACGCAATAGTCATTACTGGACCGTAAACTGAGGCAGAGAAACCTGAAGATATCCATACTAGGTCTGTGGTGGAACAGGGAACAGCATTTGGGGAAAAAATCACATAGTTAAAGAACTCTGCTTGTTTTTTCTGATCCCCACTGCGTGAGTTAGACCTTTAGACCAAGGGCCATAATTTGCATCCCGCAAGCCAGGCTGGACTACTGGAGTGCTTCTTCTGTCTTGCCTTGCAGAAATAATCATACACAGTAGGAAGCCTGACATGCTCGACAGACAGTCAGAAGCTCCAGGGTTGCTTTTTTTTTGTAACTGCTCAACACTGCTGTGACACAAGCTCAGCAGGCAACATGGCCTCAGCATGGCTGCTGCTCCGCCTTCCAAGTTCCCGTTGTCGGGCATGGGGAGAGGGAAGGCAGAAGTGTCTCAAGGGGAGAATTCTTTGCTCCTGTTGTTGTGTGAGGCTTGCTAGTGTTCCTTCAGATCCTTCTGGAACAAGATCTCTGCTCCTGTGGTGGGTTGGCCTTGGTAGGCTGCTAGATGCCCACCAAGCTGCTCTCTCACTCCCCCTTTTCAGTAGAAGGGGGCAGAGAGTAAGATGTGAATTCCCAGCCATTCTCACTTGCAGACACTCCTCCTGAAAACAGCAGTCACCCTCCCAGTTGGGTAGTCCAGGAGTGCCCTGAACTTTCATTAGACTAACCCAAAGCTTAAGTAAGCAATTAAGCAAAGATTAAGCAAGCAATTAAGCAAAAATTAAGCAAGCAATTACTTTGATGTTTCTTATTGATTTGAACTCTCCCTCATTTCAGTCAGCAGCCCCTCAGCACCCCAAACAGTCCCATCTCCGTGTGTGGGCATGAATTGTTTTGTGCAGACGTTGTGTGGACAAGTTTGTGTGCTTATTATTGTGTAAATCTCATCATCATCGTTTGCTCAGAATGTCATACGTACAGAACTGTAAAAGCACTGACTTTTGTGTAATGTTTCTGCGGAACTGAATGTTACTGTTGTTTCTTCCTTCTCAAAGTCTTGTTTGAGGAAAGAAATGAAGTTTAGACTCGCAGAAGTAGTTAGTTCCACGGTGTAAATTAGATTTTCTATTCTGATCTCTGTGAAAAAAACATTGTCCATTCCAACACTAAAGCCCTTGCTTGGTCTGAAATACTCTTCTTGAAGGAGTGGTTTCTGAAGCCACAGCTCTTGAACTGTTTTAAATGAGAAGAGGATAAATTGATCATATAATGAGTCTTCCTAATCTCTAATTTCCATAGTTTGATGAATTTCTGTATAGCATGTTTCATTAATATTATATAAGAAAATGATTTGCAGGCAAATTAAGTGGTTGACACAGGTACTAAATAATAAAAGCATATAAATTAAATTCAAGCACACGATTAATTACAAGATTAATCTCTCCCATCTGGTCCCATGATATCTCTCAAGTATGCCTGCATATACATAATTGTGTTAGTTGAGCATGGAAATATTTATATATGCACCTTATGATACTGATGACATTCTCCACCTCCCATAATTGTACAGTATGCAGAGGTGAAGTGTGATACTTCCCAAGAGCGTGAACTGAAAACCAGTAAAAACTACTATCTGCTTCTGAGATTGGTGTCGTGTTTGAAGGGCCAGGTACTACCTACCTTTGCACAGTAAGACGCGTGCAGTAAGGAAGCTGTAACAGCAGTGCGGAATGGTTTCATGGCCGTTGATAAAAAAAAACCTTTCTTTGTTGACTGCCACTAGTTTGTTTAGATAGTTTCCCCTGTGAAGCCCTCTGATGTGTGTCCATCCTCCCTTAGCCAAGGAGGATCTGGTTAGGGATCATATAGGCAAGCTGGACACCCACAGATTCATGGGCCCCGATGGGATCCACCCACAAGTGCTGAGGGAGCTGCTGATGTTATTGCTGGGCCACTCTTCACCATCTTTGAAAGGTCTTGGAGAATGAGAGAGGTGCCTGAGGACTGGAGGAAAGCCAGTGACACTTCAGTCTTCAAAAAGAGCAAGAAGGTGGACCCAGAGAATTAGAAGCCAGTCAGCCTCACCTCCATTCCTGGAAAGGTGATGGAACAGCCCATTCTGGAAGTCATCTTTAAGCATGTAGAGGAAAAGAAAGTTATCAGGAGTGGTCAACACGGATTCACCAAGGGGAAATCATGCTTGACCAATCTGATGGCCTGCTGTGATGGTGTGACTAGTTGGATAGATGAGAGGAGAGCAGTGGATGTTGTCTACCTTGACTTTGGCAAGGTTTTTGACCTGTCTCCCATAGGTAAGCTTAGGAAGTGTGGGTTAGATGAGTGGACAGTGAGGTGGATTGAGAACTGTCTGAATGACAGAGTTCAGAGGGTTGCGATCAGTGGTGCAGAGTCTAGTTGGAGGCCTGCACATAGTGGTGTTCCCTGGGGATCAGTGCTGCACCCAGTCGTCTTCAACACATTCATCAGTGACCTGGATGAAGGGATGGAGTGTACCCTCAGCACGTTTGCTGATGATATAAAACTGGGAGGAGTGGCTGATACACCAGAAGGTTGTGCTGCCATCCAGCAAGAGCTGAACAGGCTGGGGAGTTGAGCAGAGGGGAACCTAATGAAGTTGCCAAACAGTATATGGAGAGACCTTCATTCTTAAAAAGACTCTGGTGCGCTCCAAATCCTGTGACTTGTGGCTGAAAAAGCGCTAGGATTTTCCAGCAAGGGCAAGGGTAGGGTCCTGCCCGCAGGGAGGAATAACACATGCAGCGGTGCAGGATAGGGGCTGACCTGCTGGAAAGCAGCTCTGCAAAGAAGGACATGGGAGTCCTGGTGGACAGCAGGTTGACCGTGAGCCATAATGTGCTCTTGTGGCCAAGAAGGCCAACCTGTATCCTAGGGTATATAAAGAAGAGTGTGTCCAGCAGGTCCATGGAGGTTCTCCTCCCCCTCCACTCTGCCCTAGTGAGGCCACATAGTGAGTATTGTGTCCAGTTCTGGTTTCCCCAGTTCAAGAGGGACAGGGAACTACTGGAGAGAGTCCAGTGGATGTTGACAAAAATGATGAGGGGACTGGACCATCTGTGTTACAAGGAAAGGCTGAGAGAACTGGGGTTGTTTAGCCTGGAGAAGACTTGAGAGGAGATCTTATCAATGTGTACAAATATCTAAATGGTGGGTGTCAGGAGGATGGGGCCAGTCTCTTTTCAGTGGTGCCCAGCAACAGGACAATGGCAATAAACTGGAACACAGGAGTTCCATGTGGAAAAACTTTTTACTGTGAGGGTGGCAGAGCCTGGAACAGGCTGCCCTGAGGTGGTGGCGTCTCCTTCTCTGGAGACTTTCAAAACTCACCTGGACGTGATGCTGTGCAACCTGTTCTAGGTGCCCCTGCTTTAGCAGGGGTGTTGGACTCCAGAGGTCCCTTCCAACCTCTACCATTCTGCGATTCTGTGGTTTTATGATCAGACTTAGGGGGAAATACACACAATGAAAAAAATCATCTTCATTAATTTATTGTAAAGCTGAACATTTGAAGGGCTACTGTCATGCCAGATTCATTTTTCTCTGGGTAAAGATGCTTCTGCACCTTCAGATGGTCTTCTGTGATGTCCTTTCCCTCTGTCTTCCCAAGAAAATAAATCTTCTCTATAAAGAACTGAATCTGAAAAAGCAGGGTGACATCTCGTTGGGTAAATCATATTCCTTGTATTTCACAAGTCTAACTGACTTCAGTTCTGTGCTGGATTTCCCTGCTCCCGCTTGGGCAGGCCACTGACGTGTTTTGACCTACAGCCAAACTGAGAGGTGAGTGCAGTGGCCTTAGGAAAGCAATGCTCCCAAGTCACGAGGAGCCCCATATCTCGGCATCCAGTGGGAGTTCCCAGATCAGCTACAGCTGCTTAACTGGGATGTAAACGGGGATCCGTCCATTCAAATTGGGCTTTATAAACAAAAGCAGAGACTTAAACAGAGTAATTTAATTACAGTTGAGTTAGATTTTAGTTTAATCCACAAGTAAACTAGGAAAGGAAATTAAAAGCTAATTTATTTTTTTATGTCTGTGAAGTATTTAGGGGCTTTGCAGCCCCATATGGCCCTTGTCAAATAATCCCTTTCACACTTACATTAACTAGTGCGTGTTGCTCAAAAGCAACGTGTAAGGTGCTTCCGATCATTTCTCAGTACGGCTGTGTGAATATAATCCCTTAGCCCAGTGCAAATGCTGCATATGATGCCTGTTCATTTGACTCAAGCATGTGATTTAACAGAGACTTTCTGCCTTTTCTCTGTTGCTCTTATTTCGTAATAGAAAAAAAAAAAAAAAGCAAAACAAAACAAATGAACCCAGCACCAACGAAAAACACCAACAAACTCAGTGGAAAATGAAATGCCTATTGTTCCAGTGAAATCCTATTTAATGGCTAACTCCAATTCCCAGCGGCAGGGAAAGGGAGAGTTAAGCTTTACATGCCTTTCCGAGGCGTGATTTCTGGAGAGCAAATACTCTCGAGCACAGAAATTTTTCTTCTTTTTAATGCTAGTGGTGGGTTTATGCTTGTGTTTTCATAGCAGTGGCTGTGTAAAGCTTCGGAACAGAGTGTCCCAGATGTCAGGCATGCACAGAAAATGATTTAACCCCCGATGTTTCCTCACACTTTTCATTTCAACTGTCAGAGTGACCCCCTGCTCTCTTCACTCCAAGCACAGATCTAAACTGTGCTGGGAGCGGAAATAAAATAAACTTGCCAGCTGAAGGTTGTGACCACGCTTGTATATGCCTGGGAGGCAGAGGATCTTCTGCTGAAGAAAAGCAGCTGGTCTGTGAGGAAGCCTCCCTGTGCCCCCATGGACTTTTCAGCCGGTTTTTCAAATGCTGTCATTTTGGAGAGGTGCCTGAGCTGGAATGGCATCCTCGGTGGCCATCTTCACAGAAGATGAGCTACGTCAGAGGGCAGTTTCAGCTTGGGCAGGCTGCTCTGATCCCTGCGTGTGAGCGTGAACCAGTGTGAGTGCTGCTGGTGAAACGCTGCAGGCAGAGCAGCCCGGGAGATCATACAGGAGTGCTGGGGATGGAGAGGTTGGCACACCCGAAGGCTAAGGAGAAGAACAGAGCTATGCCTCCTCCATACTCGCCACCATCAGGGGAGTAGTGTGGTGCTGATTATCATTCCAGCATCAACTGGGAAAGCCTCATGAAACTGATCTTATTTATTGCAGCCGGACGTAAGTTCTGATCCATGTCCTCCTGGTTCAGGAGGGCATTTTGGAATCCCATCACACTATGTATGGGAAGGAGACAGCCTATCAGCCACACACAGCAAGGAGACCTTCAGTGGCCTGGTTACAGCCTGCTTGTTCCCAATTCAGTGCTGAGAAGGGAAAGATGTACTCAAATCCCACTAGGAACATCTGTTATACATGAATGAGTTCCTCTTCTCTTCTCTTCTCTTCTCTTCTCTTCTCTTCTCTTCTCTTCTCTTCTCTTCTCTTCT
>JAAGNO010004184.1:15468-28276 GCA_033439905.1 Ceryle rudis | reverse complement strand
AAAGGTATATCCCAAACCAGCGGAGGTCAGACAACAATAACAACTAGCAAAATCGGTTGGGGGGGGGGGAGAAATCAGCTTATCAATCAGAGCAACCACTACGCCTTTGGTGCCCTGCTTCCCAAGAAGGGCCAGACATTGCCTGCTGATGGGAAGTAGAGAACAAGTCTTTGTTTTCTTTTGCTTCTGTGCACGGCATTTCTTTGCTCCTTCGTTAAACTGCTTTTGTCTTAGCCCATGAGTTTCATCTTATTTTCTTCCTCCTGGTCCAGCTGACGGGGAGGGACGGGGTGGGAAGTGATAGTGCGGCTGGGTGGGCACCTGGCGTCTAGCCAGGGTCAAACCAGCTCAGTGAAACAGGCCCTAACGTTGAAGTCACTTGGTCACCCTTTGCACGTCACCGATTTCTTCAGCACGTAGCAGCTGTGATTGTGTTGCCCCTTCTGAATGTTGCGCTGCATTGATTTTGTGTTCTGAACGGTATTTTCATGGTCTGGGGAGGACATGGAAATGAACTAATAGTCAAAACTAAATGTTTTAACTTTGTGAAAAATTATTATAGGAGAACTTAAGGAGAGATGTTTTGTACTTTGTATCATATGTTCATGTGCTAGGAAGTAAGCACTAGCTTCAGAGTTCTTTGATATGAGAATGTCTGCCTGCAGAAGTTTATGGTGTTATCATGGCTGATAAACAAGGAGAAACTCAAGTGACAGAAATTTCTGTATGCCTGGGGGAGCAAGTAAAAATGATGAGGCTTTGTGTTCTGGCTCCACTTCTAAAAATGCGATAAAGAAATAGTATTTAATTTAGAGTATCATGATAAACTCATGATAGATGCCCAACAGTGTGACACCTGGAGATTTAGGATTAATTCTCACCTACTTCTTCCTTTCAAAATACCCATCTGATTCATCAGGAAGTGTCGGACAGGTTAAGCAAGCATGGCTGCAGTGAAATGAATACGATTGGTTCCAGTGCAGGGTTTTAATTCAACCAGAAAACTTCAAGAAGCAGGACTTTCATTGGTGGCTTACAGGAGTAGAATGACTTCTGTTCGGTCTGTGTTAGTGAATGACTACTGATAGAAAAGAGGAGACAACGTCAAGTTGTGCCAGAGGAGGTTTAGGTTGGATGTTAGGAAAAATTTCTTCACCAAAGGGTTGTTAAGCACTAGAACAGGCTGCCCAGGGAAGTGGTGGAGTCGCCCTCCCTGTAGAAATTTAGAAGATGTGCAGATGTGGCACCTAGACACGTGGTTTAGAGGTGGACCTAGCAATGTTAGGTTTATGGTTGGACTCAATGATCTTAAAGGTCTTTCTAACGTAAATAGGTCTGTGATTCTATGCATGCATGAGATAAAGCTTTACAGACAAGCTGAAGATATTCCTGTATTTTAACTTGGGTTGAGAAGATGCTGTTGATCTCAGTGAGGGAAAATGAGATTTTTGAAGAAGTGCTTTATTTTGATTTAGGTAGAATACAAGCAGAGAAATAGAATAGCGCTCAACTAAAGAGAAATTAGACCCTGAAAGGCAGAAAAACTTCACTTGTATAAAACTTTTTTTTTTATAGTGAGACTCTTTTTGGTGTTCCATTTGAATGCCCTCAAACCATACAGCTTTTCTTCAAGATATGAATGAGTGTTGCTTCCTCGGTGAATGAATGTACTACTGAATCCAACATGATAGAACAAAGGCTTAGGGAGGAAATCATCCTTTGTGCCAGTCTTTTGAGCGGTGAGGGTATTGAAACCCGAAGGGAAAGTGTTGCAGATAGGAGCCATGTTGCATAATCTCAACAGTATTATGATACTGAGGAAAGATACTAACGAGTGCCAGAGATGACATCAGTGAGTTACTTGCTTTAGGAAGCAGTAGGTTTTACACAAGCATTGAAATCTTTTTTTCAATATTCGCTAGCTGCTTCTTCTTAAAAATGCATTTTTATGTTATTATTCTTATCCAGGTATTAAAGGCTCAGAAGCTAAGACTCTTGGATTATTAGATCATTGTTGGCAGGAAAAATGAAATACGGGTAACGCTATCAGGCATTTTCTGTACAAGTCAGACATCCTACATTGGTTATTATCCAAACATTGTGTTATTCTTTGTTGCTGCAGACGTTGTCACTGATTAAAACAAATAATTTAGGATTTGTTTTTACTTCACTGCTTGGAGAGACATGAGTTGTTGTTCTCTTCTGTAGACCCAGGGCAAAAATCAGCATTTTATTGATCTTGTGCTTTGGTTTCTCTTATTTCGTTGACCTTGTTTTCCATGGTTGTGGTCACTTGCAGCCTACAATGAGAGAAGAGAGCATACCAAGTCTTCTGGGCTGTACCTCTCATTCCTGTCCGTAGTGGACGTATCTTTAGGTATGGCAGAAGAGTTAATGTGGGCATGAACAGTTTTAGGAATTACTTCATGAAATGCATCATCTTTGCTTGAAGTCTGAGCACTTCGTGGACGTTTGAAGTAGTTCTGCTTAAATAATAACTTCTGCTACTCTTCACACTGATGAGATAAGAATAAAGGAAGAGATGTATCTTTCTATGCTGTTCATCATCTGCGAAACGTTTAAGGTCTGAGCTTGACTTCAGAATGAGTTTTCTTGCATAATTAAAAATACCAAATGTGTGCAAAAGTCATAGGCAAGCAGTACGTATTCAGTATCGTTGACGTAGTCAGCGTCATTGACAGTATCACTTGCACTGGTCTTCCACAAAGTAGTTTTCTGCATTTTTTACATCCTGTAATTATCCAAAAGACGATTTTCATTTAAAGGCTCTTTCAAACTGCAGAGATTATACTCTGATCTACATCCAGCCTCTATCTACAGACCTGTAGGTGTTCAGGATCATAGTCTTCTTTCTCATCCATGTCTGCTTTTACCTAACTCCTAATTACTCTTTCCTTTCATTGATGACTTCAGTAGTACACTAGTGAATGGGGTTTTGGACGAATTTTGTAATTGACAGAAGACAGCAAAAGCGATTCTAAATTACTTCTTAGGAGGAAGACTGTAAATTTTGAATTACCTTGAATTACATACTTCTTTGTATGTTTATGAAATGTAAAGTATAGAAGCTGTGGACAAGCTATATGTATATATATGTATTTATAAGGCCATGGACAGCTGCTTGAACTCTTTAGAAAGACTGCCACCTGTATATATGGTAGAATGAGTTTGGTTTATAAACTGAAAAATGGCAATGATGGAATCAAAATGTACTCCCGTGAGGGCTGTGGTTATCATATGAAGCCTTGAAAAATTATTTTCATTTTTCATTGGTTAAATTTTTAATACAGAGGTGAGTACTGCCTGGTTAGGCTTGGTGACACACCTGAATATAGAGAACCGAGATTAGAAAGTTATGCATTTTATAAGACCTCATCAAACTTCCCACCCATCTGAAAAAATGTAATGAATAGTGCTGTCCAACAGCTAACTGCCAGATGGAGCAAGGAATATATTACGGGGAAAATCCTTTCATGAGTGAGGATGTATTTCGCTTTCGGTAAATCTAAACAGGATCCAAGATGCTTCTTTCCAGAATAGATGCAGTCCCACAACAGATGTAGTACAACGTTAACCCATGGGCGTACCTCAGATACAGAGAGCAACTAATAAACACCTGCTTCCCATATAAAGCAGGCAGCATATTTAGAGATACAGATTTGCAAACATTTAATTTATTAATGAAATAAAACTACAAAAGCTGCAGTAGACAGGACAGCCCTGTGTGAAACTTCATTGCAGGAGAAGGACATAGGAAAAACTGTCCAACTAAATGAAGAACTGTAAACAAGTTTGAAAGATTAATACATGGATTTAAATTGCAGTCACTATTCAAATTTCCTATTCCACATCACCAGCATAGCAGGTGATGGCAGAAACTCAGGATCCATAGTTTTGGCAGCATTTTCATCGTAGTCTCAGATGTCATCTCCGTGGAGCATGTTTGTTTCCCGTAGTTCTGTTTCACAGTGGAGCAAGTAATATGAAAGCAGAGGTAGCAGTTGTGGAGTCTTACTTGCTGCTTATCCAGCAGTCCCCCATTAGAACACGGGGTTTAGCACAGTAAAGTTTGTTCTCTTACTGTCTGTGTGAGGCGGCTGTTTGTCAGCGAGGTGTGTTAGCTGACTGTAACTACCCAGCCTCCCGTGCTTTCCCCTGCCTGTTTGGCTGAATCGCGCCATGGCTGACATTGAAACATGTTAGTGGGAGGATTGTGTATGAGAAAAAGGGAAACAAATCTGACACTTGAGTACCAGGAAAGTTGCTGAAGGAGCACAGATGCTCGTCGCTGCTGAATATGCACAGCCGAGGTCAGGGAAATCCCTCAGAGAAAGTGAAGCAGCCTTGAAGCAATTTTTCGCATGAAATATTGTTACAGCTGAGCAGAGTGCTGCCCTCCTTCCTCTACTCCTTTAGGATTGCCTAATCCCATTTCCTCCTACCAGACTCAAATGAGATACTGCAGAGCATGCTACTCTCGTGCCGTCCCCTCTTCTTCAGGGGTTCCCCTAGGGACCTACAGCCCCTCTTTTCTGGGGGCTGGTGACAGCAGCAGCCACCAGGGCTTGGACTAGATGTCCCCTTTGGATGCCCTTTCACTCTCCCTTGCAGTCACTGTGCTTGTTTCTCTTCCTGGTCAACACCTTTGCATTCCATGCTCCTTCATGGGAAGGTGTCTCTGTGGAGCAGGCCTGGTCATCATGAAGGTAGTGCCACACGGGGAACCTGGGAAACCTCTTAAGGCTAATTTAGAAATACACATATTCCTGTGCTGTGGGTATAGGACGTTCTGTGACAAAAATTGCAAAAGGAGGATTGTTTGGACTGAATTGAGAGGTGCTGTTAGATAATAAAAGGTAAATACAGCTGGAAGGGAAAAGGGCTTTCAGATATAGCAGTTTCTTGAGTAAAGTGGAAAAAACTACAGGAAGGCAGCGAACAGGCACAATAGAAGCACCCCTCAGAGACCTGTATGGAGAGAGATTCAGGAAGGTTGTAATAGAGGACTGCAGAGGAGACTGGAGATCGAAGTCAGGAAAAACAGAGTAAAGCAGGAAGCCAAACCAGAAAATACTTTTTTTTAAGGAGACGGGGAGGGGAAAAGTGGAACCTCCCACTCCTGCAGAACAGAAGAGGAATTAAGTGGTGACAAAGATGAAAGTCATGTACGCTTGCACATTAGATGGAAAGAGGAGTTTACAAGATGAAATTAGGGGAAGGAAGTTATACAGTACGTTCATGCTGATGGTGAAACAGAATAAAATCCTTTCTCAGCTTTTTCTGTGTGGCTCCCAAGTCCTGGAAGAGCTGTGATTCCCTCTCTTTCTGATACTCCTGGGTCTTCCTGTTAGAGAAGATGCTCAGAGGAAGCAGTGCTGTATTTTGGTTGATTTAAACTATCATTTATCCTCTGTGAAATGTGAAACTGAAAATTAAATGGTAGATATGTACCATCTGCTGTTGTTTAATATGTGAATAAAAGCTAGTGTGCTTGGGCAATGTTTAAGCCCATGATAAGAGCAGAAATAAAGGAAATGTTATGTTGGCTACACCCTCATTGACAGAAACATCGTGTTTCTTCCCCCATCTTAGCACTGTCAAACATGATTCCTGGAGGAGGATGAGCATTTCCTCCCTGGCAAAGAGGCCGAGTGGTTTATGTCTGTGTTTTTCTCATTCCTTTTAGGGATCTCTTGCTGTCTGTGGCGCTTGGCCAGGTACTCTCCCTCCTTATCTGTGGCATTGGTCTCACAAGCAAGTATCTGTCAGAAGATTTCCATGCCAACACACCTGTTTTCCAGAGCTTCCTCAATTACATCCTTCTATTCTTGGTCTACACAACAACACTAGCTGTCAGACAAGGTAAGTGCCTCTCTGAAACTGTTGTGTAGAAAACAGCGAGGATAAAGGCTTTTGTAGAACAACAAGCGCTGTGATTTAGACACGTATCCCATTAACAGTTGTTCCATATTTACGTTACCTAGTAATACATACTCGATGAACTGAAACAACACAAGCCTTGATTAGCAAACAATGAATCTGTATAGGGCAGTGGTGCTACCTAAAAGCAAAAAGAAACAGTACTTTTGACTTCCTAACTGTTTTTATGGGAATGCTTCTCTTACACCTGCCTCTCTGACACCACAAGCACACACTTGGCATTCAGTTTCGATTTGACCGCGCGCCTGGCTGGGAACTGTTAGTACGCTTTACATCTTGTGTAGGCTAAGGAGAGTTCAGATGCAAGCAAGAAAGTTCTAGTTGCTGATAACAGCAGTTCAATAGTTCACCTATTGTTAGAAAAAAATAGCGGCAGAATTTTAGCACTGAGAAGTAGGAGGTGAAGGAGGGAGCTGGGGCTGCTGTCTCTCTGGGGTGCTGTGTGGGCAGAGCCGCTCTGTGGCCCTGCCGCTGCTTTGCAACAGGGCTGGTGTAACCAGTCTGACCTCCAGAGTGAGAGAAGCAGCGCGGTACAGCTGGGTACTCTCAAATCATCTTATGTTTGAACCATCTATACATAATATCGATGGGTTTGTGCCTTTTCTACCCATCCCTCCCTTCTTTGCGACTTCATGTCTAGGTGAGGTGTGGGAGGTGAATGCATTTAGGTACCTTTCTCACCCACGCTTTATTTGTAATCTTTTTATTTATTCACCTTTACCGAACATGTGGATTAGAAGCAAAATAAAAGAGCAAAAATTACATGAGCTTCCCTGACTTGGCGCTCCTGACATAAGGAGGGAAGGAAGGGCTTTATGGAGGAAAAGAGATACAAAATGTATTGGGCTGTGGTACATTTATCAGCCTACTGGGAGGTTCACAGTTTTTTACAGGAGCAGATACTTTTGGATTGTCCTTTGCTGTTACATCTTCCAGTGATTCGGGAACGAGCCTGAAGCTGAAGTTCTTCACTCACAGTACAGTCTTGTGATACGGTACTGTAAAGTGTTCCAAAACAGCAAGGACTTCATTTCCATGCAAAAAAATGAACAGTTAAAAATATACCACTGCTCTCCAGCCCAAAGTGTTTAAATGTATTACAACTTAAGTTCTATAAACCTTGGTCTCCATTGATGTTTTTCAGAAGCAATGAAAGCCAGTGTGCAGAGGAAATGTCAGCTTTTAGATAAGGAGAGATTGCTCAGGCAGTGTTTCGCTGTCTTGGTATTTCAGTTTCTGTAGGGGAAACATCACCACATGCTTTGCTCTGCAAAAGGTTTCAGACATGTATTAGTAGCGTCTTTCCAGAGAACTGTGTTTAAAAATAATTCTTCTGAGTGTAGGATTGACTAGATGTTCACAAGTTCTGTCCCAGAAATGTCCTTCTTGGGACTGATTTAGATACTGTGGAAGCCAAGTCTGACTTTTAAATGAATTTTTCTTTTTTGAAAGCACTATTTAGTGAGAGGATACATGGGCCAGCATACACACAGAATCACACAATGTCTTTGGTTGGAAGAGACCTTCAAGATCATCTAGTCCAACCTTCAACCCAACACTGCAAGCTCACCACTAAACCCTGTCCCTGAGCACCAGGTCCACATCCATTTAAATGCCTCCAGGGATGGCAACTCCACCACTGCCCTGGGCAGACCATCCAGTGGTTGAGAACCCTTTCAGTGAAGAAATGTTTCCTAATGTCCAGCCTAAACCTCCCCTGGCACAGCTTGCAGCCGTTCTCTCTGGTCCTGTCACAGATCAGCAGGGAGCAGAGGCTGTCCCCCTGCTCGCTCCAGCCTCCTGTCAGGGAGCTGTAGAGATCCAGAAGGTCTCCCTACAGTGTTGCTGCCTATAACTTTTCTGTGCATGACAGGAGGTTATTTAGACTAATGTTTGATACCTGGTAGATATTGACATTTCAAAAATGCTATCAAGTGCTCTGTCTTACACATATAAGTATTAAAACTCTTACCTTATAAATAATTATCTGCCTCTGTTTAAAAACGTCATGGTGGAGTGAAGAGAGTTTGTCAGAGCTATCTGTTGGCTAGAAAGATAGATTTCAGAAGCGAACCGGGAATGTGTTAGGGATATGTGAAAAATACTTTCTGGACGAGTGAGGAGGATTGGGGCAGGTGTGTGAACAGGCCTGTGGTTGAATACAGACCATATGAACAACCAGAGCGCAACATAAAGGGTACCAGTGGAGTAGTCTGGAAAAGGGGCTGACAAAAAAAAAGGATGGTTTGGTCCAAACAAATTGAGAATAAAATTGGCTACAAAAGCAATGGAAGCAATGATCCAAGCACTCGGCATAACATTCCTGCTGGATGGTATAGCTCTACGCAGCCAACTCATTTACTCATCATTTAATACTGCCAAGTGATTGAGCCTGACATTGTCTTTTTGCTTGTGTATTTATTTAAATTCATTATCTGTGTTTGTTCCACTAAGGCAGTTTTTCTAGCAGCTCTAATCGTTTGGCTTCGTTAGCAGATGGAAATCACATAATAATGATATTAATTTTATATGGAATGATTCTGCTCTGAGTACTGGGAATATCAAAAGGCTTTTTTTTTTTTTTTTTCCGAATGCAGTTTTCCTACTCTGTATGCAAGGTTTAAGATTCTTTAAATTATCTTTTTTCTCCTTCAGAAATCAAACCATCATAAGTTGGCTGGTAGTCAAAAATAACTGCACCCCTTTGCCTTTTTCTTTGTTTGCTTTCTTAATCTCTGGGGGGTTGCAGAAATGTGCTGGATAAGGTGCCCAGAAAAACCCTTAATTCACTGCAGGACTGCAACCTAGAATTTCCTAAGACATAAAGAACTCTTAATTCTTTAGATGCTTCTTCCAAATTTTGGTTTACTGTGGATCCCTTTGACTTAGCCTTCCCTCGCTGCTCATCCTGTCGCCCCATATAAACTCTCTGAGTGATGCTGAAAGAGTAGAATTTGCACTGGTCCCTGAAAATCGTTGTTAGCAGATGATTAAAGCTCCTGATTGCTGAACTCTTTTCTGACTAAAGCTTTCTGCAGCTAAAGTTAGTCCCTGGGCACCAGTAGCTTGTGGATCAAGATGGTTTTTTTTTCCAAGATAATTCTATCACAACCCTTTAGTGGGTGCAGAAATTAGGATTACCACCTTGTAATGAACCCTTGTGTGATCAGACAGCATAGGAGATGCACAGCTCCTGCGGGTGCCGGAATATTTGAGTACTTTTAAACTTCATTCCCAAACTAAAACAAAAACAAAACAAAAAACACTTGTCCTGTAGCTCCAGATGGGGAACCAGTTTAAAGGCAGTACAACTGGACCCAACCGTTTTAAGCACTGAAGTTCATATGAGTAAGGATTTTCATCATTATTGGAACCTTATTCTCATGACCAGAAAAAAGCGGCATTAAAAGTAGTTAAAAAAAAAAAAAAAGTGTTAAGGGAGATCTGTTCTTTTGAGATTTTCATATGAGTGTTGAAGTGCAGATACCACTCAGGTAGTGGTCATGAAAAAGGAAGGAATTTGGCCAAACTGGGATTTTTCTGATGCAAAGTCCAACGACCTTTTCTATCAGTTGAACTCTGTAAAGTTTCTGTTAAATGATGAATCTGGTATCAAGAAACAATCTTTTGTTCTGGGTATTTTGATGCTCATTTTATTTTTTCTTTATTTAAGTTGAACGTATTATTTCTCTGATGAGGTGAGTGCAGAGGTTCCTCACCATTAGGAATGCACATGCTCAGGCATGCGGAGATACCAGTAGGAACTTGCCCACAAATATGTATTCACTGGAGCTCCCAGTCCAGTGATCATTAAGGCGCCACTGCTGAGGTCCGAACGTAACTCTTTAGGAGTTCTTTGTATGAGAACAATGCTATAAAATGAATGTCACTAATGCAGCATTATAAGGCAATGAACGTCATTATGCTTCATCTGGCTGATATGCTAAAAATTTAATAGGTAATAAAGACCTCCTGAGTTCTTTCTCTTGAGGTAAAGTCCTCTCATGACTGGTATTTTCACAGCCAAAACTGTATTTGTCCATGGTAACTAACACCTTGGAGCTGAGAAGAAAGCTTTAACACATATTAGCTCAGCTCAGTCCCCTCGTTGGCAGAGGATTCTGCTTAACAAAATCTTGTCAAGATACTTCCAGATACTCCTCTTTGGGTTGTGTGCTATTATGAACTGAGGAAAAGAAAAGCCTTGGCTATCAGGAAGAAAAGCCTCCTATCAGTGAGGTGGAACTATGGGACATAGAGCTGGTGGAGATTAGTTTTAACACCTTAAAAAGCAGTAAGTGGGAAATTGTCCATAGTGGACCAGAAGGTGTTAATTACTGACAGTCAACACGGGTGCAAGCGTCAGCAGCTTGCCACCGAAAATAAATTACTTCTAAAAGCCACCTCACATATGCTACAAATGAAAACAGCACATCTACTAGACATGATTAAAAAAAAAAAAAAAAGATACTGCTATTTTTTTTTTGTTATTCTGGAAAACAAGAAGTGAGGGAGCAGTAGAGATGTCTTTTGAACAGAAGGGTACCATAAAGCCTGAAGGGCCAAATTCTGTGCGAGGAGCGCTTCACATTGCAAGCTGTTCCTTCAGTTCTAGTGCAACAAGTTACCGAGTATTTTCAGTCCACAGTTTCTGAGGGCTGTCAGTAGTTTGCTAGTTCAGAAAGGGTTTTATGAATCTGTGTATGTCTGGAGGAATTCTGCTTCTAGGCTAAGGGATGAGGTTATAGCATCTGTCGATGGAAACATGGTTTTCCCTAGAGTGACTGTAATGTCTTAGATTTGAGATATAATCAGATGTGATCTGTGCCCCCGAGTCAACTACAGAGTCCTGTGAGACTGTTCAGAATTGCAGGCCTGTTACTGGAATAGCATTTTTTATGCACTTCTATCTCGGATTGGTTTATGACATTTGTATCTAAGCCATATGTAAATTCCTGATTTATCTGCTCTTCAAATATGTATCTCCATTTAGATACGTGAATCCCTTCCCCAGCATCCTTCCTACTTCCCCAGAATTGACTGAAACAGGCTACTTGAAGGAAAGTAGAGCACTATAGAGGAGTTGATCTATTTTACTGAAGTGCTTGTCAGCTATTTGTTCAGTGATAGAAAGGGTAAATGTCTCTTTTTCACTCAATTTCATTCCACTAAGCAATGCTATATTAACAAAAAGCTAGTATTATACACTGAACTTAGGTAGATGTACCAGATTGTCTTTGATATTAACACCTTTTTTTGTCCACTGCCCATAAGAACATGCCTGGGAAACAAAAACAGTACGTAATTTAAGCTGATCAAACTATGCTACATGTAATATAGTTTGGGCAATATGTGTTGTGCCATTGAGATGAAATGTCTTCTGGAAAGGCATCAATCCCACCAGCATTTTTGACATGAAGCCTTCAGAAATATGGGACTTTCTGTCACTAAGGATGACAAGAAGTGATTTTCCTTAGATTTTGCTCATAATCAGTTTCCTAAATACGCTCATGCCTCTGCTGGAGAACAAAGAGCTTGCGTATCCCTCCAGCGTCCAGCAGAATCTGCACAAGCTGCAGCCCAGCAGCTTTATGGTCCTCTCTGCCTGCAACAGAAGAGGTCCTTAAGGTGACGACCCAGCCCATATGCTGGCCCACAAGTGCATGGCAGACGTCTCCAAGAGTGGTAAAAAGCTGGCCTTGCTGCTGCAAGGGGCCAGGCTTAACCCTGGGTCGTAACACAGAAACACGGCAGCAAGCGTGGCTTGGGACCGGGGAAAAATAATGACCTTCAGGTCTTTGGTATTCTCATAGCAGCACTGCAGAGTGTCCCTGCTGTGCTGCGCTTTGCAGTCTGCAGTGCACTGTCTCCTAATTACTCTGAGCTTCTAATTAGGGATGCCGAGCTGTGTGGGATATGTTTATTATGAGAATGGTCAGCCAAACAGTCCTTTTGTCTGGGCTTTGAAGAGCCCTTTTCATATTCAGAGGGAATTCTGTACTTGAGGAGAAATGAATCTAGAATGCTGGCTATTGACGGGCATTTCAAACTGCAGGGAACTTTTTTGTAATGTGCAGTTTTCTGCTTTGGGTACCATGCTCACAGGAGCAAGAATCGTGACGTGTTATGTGTGAGGGATTTGCCTGTCGCACCACGGACACCACAGCAAGCTAGCTGGAAAAAACCCATAGGATTAGAGCCAGATTCCCGTTCAGTCCCTCTGACATAATCGTTGTGTCTGTGTTTGAAATTTCCCTCTACATTCAATTATTACAAATGTCCTGCTGTAAGCTGCTGACTGCTGGTGCTCTCTCTACTACATGAACCTTAATTATTTTAGTCCAAAAGTGGTTACAGTTCAGTGAGGTGTTAAGCTTTTCATATCTGTATGGTTTCCATACAGGACCTTCAGATCCTATTCTTTCTGATAATTTCCCCAAACCACAGAATTTCGCCTCCCAGTTCCACTGAAGTCCTCTTCATTCTTAGCCACAGTACAAAACAGATGGAATTTCAACAGCATGTGATTTATTTCACAGAGCTGGTAGGAGCACAGGGTAAAAACCAATAAACCATGTAGGTGACAAAAGGCGGGGTTAAAAACAGTAGACTTGGCCCTTCTGTCTTTTGCTTTGTTTTGTTTTAATGGTAAAGCAGCTCCCACTGTGGCCCACATGGCCGCACGGTATGTCAGGTGTAAGGTGAGTGGTGAGGAGATCCACAATGGATCACAATAGGATGAGTAGATGGAAGGTGTGTGGAGATTCTCTTGATGTTGGCTGTTGGTTGCTTCCAGCTGCTTGTCAGTCCATGATGGTGTGTGGAGAAGGTGAGAGGTGTGGAGATC
>JAAGNO010004184.1:3213-15368 GCA_033439905.1 Ceryle rudis | reverse complement strand
TGTGAGAAGGTGAGTGGTGTGGGGTTCCACAATGGATCACAATAGGATGAGTAGATGGAAGGTGATGTGGAGATCTTCTTGTCATTGGCTGTTCATTGCTTCCAGCTGCTTAAAAGTCCATAGTGTTGTGAGTAGATGGAAGGTGGTGTGCAGATCTTCTTGCCGTTGGCTGTTGATTGCTTCCTGTGGCTTCAGAGTCCATGATGGAGAGTGGAGAAGGAGAGTGGTGAGGAGATCCACAATGGATCACAAAAGGATGTGTAGATGGAAGGTGGTGTGCAGATCTTCTTCTCGTTCACTGTTGGGTGCTTCCAGCTGCTTATAAGTCCATGGTGTTATGTGGAGAAGGTGAGTGGCGTGGAGATCCACAATGGATCACAGTGGGGTAAGGATATGGAAGGTGGTGTGGAGGTGCTATTGTCATTGGCTGTTGGTTGTTTCCTGCTGCTTGTCAGTCAGGGATGGTTTGTGGAAGGAGAGTGGAGAGGAGATCCACAATGGATCACAATGGGATGAGTAGATGGAAGGTGGTGTGGAGATTCGCTTGACGTCGGCTGTTGGTTGCTTCCAGCTGCTTGTCAGTCTGTGATGGTGTGTGGAGAAGGTGAGAGGTGTGGAGATCCACAATGGATTAAAATGACGTCTGGAGACGGAGGGTGGTGTGGAGATCCATTAGTCCTTGACTGAGGTTTATTTCCTGCGGCTTGAGAGTCCATGATATTGTGTGGAGAATGTGAATGGTGTGGAGATCCACAATGGATCGCAATGGAGTTTGGAGATGGAGGGTGGTGTGGAGATCTTCTTGATTGCTGTGGTTTGCTTCTAGCTGCTTTTAAGTCCATTATGGTTTGTGGAGAAGGTGAGGGGTGTGAAGATCCACAATGGATCACAATAGGATTAGTGGATGGAAGGTAGTGTGGAGATTCTCTTGTTGTTGGCTGTTTGGTTGCTTCCAGCTGCTTGTCAGTCCCTAATGGTGTGTGGAGAAGGTGAGAGGTGTGGAAATCCACAATGGATCGCAATAGGATGAGTAGATGGAAGGTGGTGTGGAGATCTTCTTTTTCTTGGCTGTTCATTACTTCCAGCTGATGGTGTGTGGAGAAGGTGAGCGGTGTGGAGATCCACAATGGATCACAATGGGGTTTGGAGATGGAGAGTAATGGGGAGATCCCTTCTTGGTTGCTGTGGTTTGCTTCTAGCTGCTTTTAAGTCCATTATGGTTTGTGGAGAAGGTGAGTAGTGTGAAGATCCACAGTGGATCACGGGGTTAAAGAGACGGAGAGTGGTGGGGAAATCCTCATGTCATTCCCTGTTGGTTGTTTCCAGCTTCTTGTATGTCCGTGATAATGTTTGTGGAAAGATAGTGGTGTGGAGATCCACAATGGCTCACAACGGGGTAAAGAGATGGAAGGTGGTGTGGAGATCTTGTCACTGGCTGGTGGTTGATTCCAGCTGCTTGTAAGTCCCTGATGGTGTGTGAAGAAGTTGAGCAGTGTGACGATCCAAAATGGATCACAATAGGATGAGTAGATGGAAGGTGGTGTGGAAATCCTCATGTCATTAGCCTGGTAGCTTCCAGCTGCTTCTACGTCCATGATCATTTTTGGAGGAGAGTGGTGTGGAGATCCACAGTGGATCAAAATGGCGTTTGGAGATAGAAGGTTGTGTGGGGATCCCCTTGTTGCTGGATGTTGGCTGCTTCCAGCTACTTCTAAGTCCATGATGATGTTTACGGAAGGAGAGTGGAGAGGGGATCCATAATGGATGACAGTGGGGCAAGGTGATGGAAGGTGGTGTGGAGATTCTGTTATCGTTGGCTGTTGGTTGCTTCCAGCTGCTTGTCAGTCCCTGATGGTGTGTGGAGAAAGTGAGTGGTGTGGAGATACACAGTGGATCAAAATGGCCTGTGGAGATCCATTAGTCCTTGTCTGTGGTTTGTTTCCTGCGGCTTGAGAGTCCATGATGGTGTGTGGAGAAGGTCAGTGGTGTGACTGATATACAGTGGATCACAGTGGGATGAGGAGATGGAGAGTGGTTGGGAGATCCTCTTGATGTTGGGTGTGGGTTGCTTCCAGCTGCTTGTCTGTTCATGATGGTGTGTGGAGAAGGAGAGTGGCATGGTGGTCCAGAATGGATCACAGTGGGGTGAAGAGATGGAGAGTGGGTGTGGAGGTACCTTTGTTTTTGGCTGTGGAGATTTTCCATCTACCTGTAGGTCCATGGGAGGGTTCAGAGATGGAGGGTGGTAGCCTTTCGAGCTGGTGGAGATACCTCCTTCCCTTTTTGTACTGTTGTGGGGAGGTTGCGGCTGGCTGTAGGTCGATGGTGGTCTTTGGAGTCAGTCAGTGTGCTTTTCGAAATGGTGGGTGTTGGAGAGATGCCCTCGTCTCTGCCCGCTGGGAGGTTCGTGCTGATTGTAGATCCCCAATGCAGTAGAGACTCGGCCTGTGTTTGTTATTCCTTACCCTTGGTTTCCCGTCCATGCAGAAGGGTGCAGCACTTTCCAGCCCAGGAGTGGATGCTTTGTTCAGGTTCTGTCCATCTGCTGGCTGCAGCTGTCTAAGAGGGGAGAATGAAGAACCAAATCAGTCCCATTCCATCACCCCAGCCCTCCCATGCCTCCCTGCCTGGAGTTGTGCCAGCCCCCTGTCATGTCTGCCCATCCCCCGTCTCCCTGATGGTCTGGAGACACCCCCCAGGCCAACCGTGACAGCCCCCTCCTAATGACAAGGGCTGCCACCGATATTCTGGCCACTGCATCACCAGTGATGGTGCCAGGAGCTCCTGTGGGGCCTGGACCCCAGCGCTCAAGGCTAAAAGGATGGGGAGTTCCCTGTGCCCCCAGCTATGAGGAGCTTCCAGCTCCCTGCATGAGTGTAATGGGCTCCAGGTCGGATAGTTCTCTCCGGAGGGAGAGGACAGGCTCGTGCTGTGGTCTGGTCCCATTCCTCTCTGGCTGTCTGGGTGTCAGGCAGAGGAGAAGTAGCAAAGTGGGAGGAAGAGTCAGTGCAGCCACTCCTGCCCGGCACAGCCCTTGGTGTGTGCCCAGCTGGGGCTGGCTGTGTCACTTCCCTGTGACACGGGCCGCCTCAGGTGTTCTGCCTGCTGTGACGTCAGCAAGGCTGGCACATCACTGGGTGGCCTGTCCTAGGTGATCCTGCTCTGGCAGGGGGGTTGGACTAGAAGATCTCCAGAGGTGCCTTCCAGCCTCTACCACTCTGTGATTCTGTGACTCAAATAATAAATAGTCTCTCAGGGGGGTGGGCTGAATCCCAAACAGTTGATTTTCTGTAGAGTTATGGGATAGCTGGCCTCTGTAGTGTTAGTGTATGGGTCTGACTCTTCTTAAGACATCAGCATCTCACAAGTGCTGCTTACAGACCAGCCGTCCCTTCCCACCACAATGAGGAAAATTAATGGCTCTGATAAAATAGCGTACCCTTGGTCCTACGGCTGTAAGCAGAGTGCAAGGGTTGTCTCTGCCACTTGATGCAGTATCAGTACTTGCCTGTGATTTATTGAATATTTAAGCATTCATCAACTCAAGCAGGTAGCCAGGGCAGCAGCATCCACATTCAGCACACGTAGCTCCAGCGCTCATACGGGAGATTTGAAGTGTGGTTACAAGATGATAACTGTATTGCCTGAAGGAGATAAGTCCCACTCTGCCAGACTGGTTCTTTGTATGTAATTAGTGTAAAAATTCAGAGGAATAGAGTTTATCCTTGCAATCGCCTTTCTCATTAAAAAAGAATCATAATGGAAGAACAGAGCGGTCCCTGCAGTGAATTGGATTGCATTCCTAAGTTTTCATTAAATCAAAGACTCAGCATCCCATTTTCCAGACCCCAGTTGTAAACTGTACACAAGACTTGCATCAGAGTCTCTATGAAGTTCACATCCTTTCTGAAGGCTTGGAAGCGTGGTATATTTCTCACATGGGGAATGGCCCACCTCTCCATTTTGTCTGTCTGATTTCTTTAGCCTCTGTTAACAAGATAGTACTAGGAACTAGTACTAGAGGAGAGAGCAAAAACTGTATGTGATGCTTCAGTGTCCTGGTTTCAACTGGGAGAGAGGTAATTTTCTTCCTAAAAGCTGGTACCAGTGCTGTGTTTTGGATTTAGCATGAGAATAATGTTGATAACACGCTGATATTCTAGTTGCTGCTCAGTGGCACTTACCCTAAGTCAAGAACTTTTCAGCTTCCCGCGCTCTGCTGGGTGCAGAGGAAGCTGGGGGGAGCATGGCCAGGACAGCCCATCTGAACTAGCCACAGAGATATTCCATACCATATATAAACTGGGGGAGTTGACCAGGAGGAGCAGATCACTGCTCAGGAACTGGCTGGACATGGTCAGCAGGTGGTGAGCAATTGCGTTGTGCACCACTTCATTGTCTTGGGTTATATTTCTCTCGTATTTTATTGTCTTCCGTTTCATTGCCATTGCTCTCATTATTACTATTACAATATTTTATTTTATTTCAGTTATTAAACTGTTATTATCTCAACCCACAGGGTTCACTTTTCTTTTTTTTTCTGATTCTCCTCCCCATCCCACCAGGGCAGTGGGAAGGAGTGAGCCAGTGCCCATGTGGTCCTTAGTTACTGGCTGGGGTTAAACCCTGACGTTGAGCTACAGCTATAAAACTTACTCTAATTAGGTAAACTGCCTTTCCTCAAATAGGGACTATGAGATAACATGAATCAAGGGAATATAAAGTTATGCTAGTGGGAAAAAGCTCTACTTTCAACTTATTCTTCTGGCTCACTCTTAGTACCAAGCCACAACACAAGCAGTAATTTCCTCTTCCTTCGTCTCCATTATTAGCAGGGTAATCCATATAGTTATTGTTACAACTAAGTACACCTCTCAGGCAAAAATATACAAATATCTTTTAAGTTTTTCAACCATTTTTCCTTTATATTTGGCTGAGCTCTTAGCCACTGGCATATTGTTACTTAGAACTGCTGTTGCATTTCTGGATGATAGTGCTGTAATAACTGCAGCTACATCTGGAAAATCGTTTACGAATTTAACACTCAGTGTAGAATCTGCAGTTGTACTGTGTGCTATCCTTTCTGATCATAAGCTGCCAAGTCACTTCTGGAAGATGCTCAGAATTTAGGGACCTGGGGAGTCACCTCATGGCTTAGGGATTCCTTTGGCTGCAGCGTTGCTTCCCAAACCCAGAGCATGCTTTAGACCCAGGCTGCTACCAAAGAGGGCAGCTCAGGGTCTGTTAGAATCTCTCATGACATTATCTTGCCTGAGTTAGCATTAAAGAGAAAAGGAGGAAGATAATATATGCTGTCTAGCAGCTTCCTCCTTTTCTTGCACACATTTCCCTGATGGGAGGAAAAATCTTTGAGGGAAGGTGGGAGCTTCGCTGACAGAAGTAGTGGGCGTTCCAAATACACAGGGCAGCGAGAGACCATGTGTATGTCTCAGCAGCACTTATTCTTTAGTTCCCAGTTATATGGCAGTGACAGTCAATTCACAGGGATATTTTTGCAACTGTTAAGAAACATAGCAAATGAGATTTCAAAGGAAAGTTATGCTTCTGTACCTTTTCTGAGTTAAATATTCATAAACCTGCTTCTGTGCATCTACTAGCATATTTACACGACATCATTTGTCTGTGCTTCTCTGATTATCGCTCTGCAATCTGATACTTCAATTCTAAAGGAGGTTTTAATTCCCCAGGGTAGGTGTGGACTATCACTGCTTTATGACCATAAATTATTATACACAGTGTTTGTTTTCACTGCTATTTGAAATCTTTTGTTTGAACATGTTCTTGACTGTCCTATAAAGAATTCAGCTGCTTGGTGTGCAAGAGGAACAGCTAGTTAGTGCCCTTATTTTCTGTTCGGCATGTAAGAGGTTTGGCTTCATTTTAAAGGACCTGTAGTGGCTTGCCCTCCTGAAGTCATCCTAAGAGCTTTTCCATGCACACAAATAATTATATACATGCACACATATATGTGCACGTACCCAAAAACCCTTATGTATTGTCAGTAGAATTTATTTTTATAATTATTTTATGTTGCTTATCATCTCAAGATCCTGGTGAACTTCAGGTATTGCTGAGTTTGGCTTCATGATTATTCAGGCAGGCGTATGATAAGAAACAGGCCATGGTGTAACCAGGAACATCTCGCGCCCACGTGCAGCTTCAACACCAGTTCAAAGAAATGAAATGCCATAAAGGTGACAGGAGCTTGCCAATAACCATGCTTTCCATGTGAATCAAGTTGCCAGTGATCTCTTTCCAAGCATGGCTCGAGGTGAATTCCTGAATACATGGACACTGATGAGGGGTGTTATGGAGTCTTTTCCAACAGCATGCTGAAACTGTGCATTAAATTTTGCCTTAAAGCGAAGGATGTGCTGTGTTAAGGCAAAAGGTGTCCCGTGGTAGGGCTTTTCTGTTAAGACTGTATACCAAAGCTGAAGAGAGCAGCGAAAACATTTGAAGGACTCCATGGAATTTCCGATGCCCTCATCCCTGAACCAAACCTGATGTCGCAGAAATGCTTGCTGGGCACTGGTCCCTGCTGAAGTTGGAGGTAATAGGTCTGAATGGCCTTTGCCACTGAGCTGGGCAGCTAGCAGTCACTGGGCTGAAATCACTGGGTTGAGTGCTTTCCAAGAAGACCAGCTAACTGAGGGGGTGGCAGCCTGGCAGGAGTTGAATTACAGAGGCCACTTCACAGCCAGAAGTCTGAGTGAGAAACACCTTTTTGAAGTGGTGGCTGGAAATGGTGTTGCCCCAGAGCACTGGTATGCGAGGAACCACAGCACGTCGGGTAGGTAAGATGGATCATGTCAAGGGATAAGCACATTGTACAACAATTTTATGCACTGGTATTTTAGTTCCTGTTGAGATGATAATGCGGTTGGGACATATCGCTGTCATGTTCCAAGTGACACGTTCCTCCTCCCCCTGTGGCTTTTGTCTTCTGAAGTCAGGCTGTCTCTCTCAGCAGTAAGGTGCCCTACGTAATAGTCACTCTAAGTTACTGAGCACAAACTAGACCACCCTAAAACATTTCTCAACTTTTCTGCACATACTGCAGCTCTAACACTAAAATTGCATCAATAATAATAATATTGTGGATATAATAATAATAATATATATGGATCTGCAGTGTGTAATGGTCTGAGATGTGCACACTCTAAACCATCTGCTTTTTCTCTGGTGAATAGGGTATTAGAAATGTGGGTACCCAGACACTTTTCATTTAGTGAGGATAGTGAATATGTTTGTTCTGTTGCTATTTGCTTAGAAAATATAAAACTCTATCATAAGAATATTTCTTTGAAGTATGGAACAAACCAAAATTGATAAAAAAGAAATCAGGGTTCTTTTAAAGGATATAGCACGCTGCCAAAAAGAAATGTGTTGTTGTTTCAAGGTGAGAGAATTCAAAGCACATCTCAGAACAACCTGCCTTTAGGAAGACGTATGACTGGTATCTACAGTAGCATTCTTTCCACTAATATAATGACTGGTGAATAGGAACCTTTTCCAAAATAGAGACCGCACTCACCAAGAGCTTTTCATAATGCAGCTCGTGGAGATAAACATAAGATACAAAGCAACTCAGAAGTTTGGTCAGGTATACACACTACTTCTTGCTGTATATGTATGTGTTTCCACTAGCAGAAATTCATGATTACCAGGAAGAGCTCCCAGAGCACCTGTGAAAGAAGCACACTATTACTATGCCTTGATGACAGAAACATTTCTATCAGGGCTGACTCATTTCATACACGGGTTGCATTTCAGGGTCTGTAAGGATTGTATCCATTCCTAAAGCTGCATCAAGGCATGTTGCCTTTACAGCTGATTAATTTTTCCTTAAAGTCATCTAGATGTAAAACCAATCGTGATTTAAAAACAAGGTGCTTGTTTCATTTGTAGAGCAGTGAAGACAGTGATAGCCCTCTCCATGGAAATAAGGAGAGATGTCTAAAATGCAGAGGTGCTGTGTCCACAAACTTGTATGGAAGAGCACAGGAAGCCTTCTGTCAACAGTTATTTCTAAACAAATGTACACAACAAGTATTTAAATAGTTGTTTATAAATATGTACACCTGAAATTGCAAGTTAAACGTTCTAATAGATACAAGCCAACTGACACAAAAAAGAATATCGCATCTTTCAAATCTAAACTGTTTCTTCCTAAAAGTTTCCCAGTTGCCTTCCATTTCTGATGGCCTGAAGTTGCGGCAGGGGAGGTTTAGATCAGATATTAGGAAGAAATTCTTTAGAGATAGAGTTGTGAGGCAGTGGAACAGCCTTCCCAGGGAGGGGGTTGAGTCACTATCCCTGGAGGTATTTAAGAAACAGGTAGACCTGGTGCTTCAGGACATGCTCTGGTGGCAGGAACCTGGGGGGTTATTTTGTGGTTTTGAAGTCGTGCTTGATCAGGGTATTTAGGTGGGTTTTTGTTATGGGTATGGTGGGACTCAGTGATCTAGGAGGCCCTTTCCAGCCATGAATATTCTGTGATTCTGTTACATACCCATCTGATAGTACAGCAGCAACTCATTCCTCATTGGAAGCTGCTCAGTGCAAATTGTCAGGTTCTATCAAATTTCCTTCTCGATTTTCACAAAAGACTCAGTTTTTTAATCCTTAATACGTTTCATATTTTGTCAGTAGTGTGATGAAATGTCATCTCCTTATTTCTTAATATTTTGAACAGTGGAATAAAAATGGAAATTCATTGTCAGCCGTCTCTGTCATATTCATTGCAGAGGCATTTCTTCTCATGCGTTTGATGAGGCTTGTGTTTATTTCCATAATTTCTGGTAATCCTGCGTTGGTGAGGGACAATCTATCTTCTGGTAATGACAATATTGAGAGATAATCTGCTTGAGTATATTCCTTTTAAAAAGAATATCAATCATAGTATTAATATTTCTTGAGCTCTGTTTAATATGTTTCATGGATTTCATCTGTTGTGTTCTGAATAGTATTTAATGGATTTGACATATTATTGGTTACAGATGTAAGTAACACTGAAAAGGGGCAGAATTCTGCATGAAAATCTGGTTATTGAGAAAGATTATTGGCGGATCTAAAATGCTATAGAATGAAGAAGTAGCAGGTGACAGGATCAATAGCATTGTTGTTTGTAGTTGCCTTTTGCAGCCTCACAGACAAAGTTTCATATTTATTACACTGGAACTAATTTGTTGCAGAAGCCAAAATTTATATTTTTAGTGAAGTGTTTTGAGCAAATTATTGACAGTGACTTTCAACTCAACACCATATCCTGTAGCAACAGTTCAGCTGCAAAGTGACATTCAGGAATAAACCATTTTCTTTCAAGGAGTATAGTAAACTAATTTCTTCATTACAGGTTATTTTTACTACATTGCTAACTTTAAAATAAGGAAAATGAGTGTTTTAATAGATACACTGGTGATAAGTTTTTCAGAGCTTTAAATGATTGTAGGTGATTGTTGGTTTTTTTTCACTTTCTTCCACAATTATATCTCCTAGTGATAAATATATGATCATAAAAAGTAAAAAGACCTCCTAAGTTAAACGTGCAGAGAACATTGTGCAAACGAGTTGAACTGCTGCATCAGCATCACCATCTAGTTGTAAGAACTTGTGTTAGAAAAATATCTTCTAGAGTTAATATATAAGAAATCATCTTACAAGAGGTTTGATTAGGAGATTTATATTTCTGTAAACCTCTGGCAAGGCACAAACAGTGCTTCCTCTCAAAGGAGGGCACCATCTAGTAGCTAAGGAATATAGGGACATGAGAAATTGAGTTTGGTGAGGCTTCACAGAGACATGGTCAGAGAAAGAGTTCTTAGGAAAATTGTCAGACATCAGCAATGTGGGAAAGATCGGGACTTCCTCTGGAAACTGCCCTTGCACCACAGGAGCATCCTTAACAAGAGGATTATTTTGTTGTGTTGGGCCATTTGCTATGCCCTAAGCACCAGGCTGATAGGTGTGTGGCAGGCTGCTGTGGCTGAGTTGTACAGTCACAAAACAGGCATCCCGCAGAGTGTGGCCAGCTTTTCTTCAGAGTAAAGAAAACATCCGAGTGTTTCCACCAGTACCATGTCCCTCTCTAAGACCTGTCTAGGTCATTCATTCCCTCTACTGGTCAAGTGTTCCCAGCACGGGCAAGTGGTAATTAGCTGTATGTTACTGCAAAAAGGAACTCTGGTTTTGCTGGCGTGGGTGGCAGAAGGGCTCTGTGAGGGAACTGCTGCAGAAAGAGACTATGTACAAGAGTACTTACATGCAGTAGTTCCTCAAGGACATTGCCTGGAGAACTGATCTCCGTTTTCCCCACTCAGAATGGCACAACAGTCACAAAGTGACATCGCTCAGTGATCATCTCTTGGAAATGATGTGAACTGCCACTTTCTCCAGTAGTGAAATGGCCAAGAGGAACAGAAAGGATCTTGGTTCCATCATGTCAAAGTAGAAATCTAATTCTCTGATGTGTCTGTGATTTACCCCTGTCAGACCCAACAACCAGGCACAGGCTGTGATACCTTATGCTCTGGATGTCTGAATTTGCTGATAGCCCAGTCTCCATATGGTTACGTGTGGCTGGCTTGGGACAGACAGGTCTGAGTTTTATATTATTACAAAGCAGACCATCCCTATCCAAAACACAAATTTGTGGGGGTTTTCTGGCAGTAGTATAGTTTAAGGACAAGAGCTGATGGCACCCCTTTCTAAATCCTCGACTCCCTCAGGGAACAATTTTACAGAGAAGAATTATCTTTTGACCGTGTCCAATTTCAGTTGAAAAGACAAAATTAAATTAAGGCTGAAATAGAGATGGCCATGAGTTTGAACATGGAATTCAGGTTTAGGATTTGGATGGACTGTTCAAAAAGCGAATTGTGGCAGAAAGTGATTTATTATTTTAAGTTCAGAACATAAATGCAATGTGACCTTCATGTAGCCTTCTGGGCAATTTGCCTTCTGGGCAATTTCGGAGATGATTGCATAAAAAGATATCTGTGAAGGGTATGCCCGAACAGACAGACATGTAAATCAAGAAAACAAAGCTATAATGAGCAGTGGGAGCTGAGACTAAAACACTGATGTAGGCTTGCAGAAAGCTGGGTGAGTCAGCATGGCTGGAGAACAGCACTATTCATCCTCTGCTTCATCCAAGAACCTTGTGTTGCATCTGTGGTCAGAGGAATTCCCTGCTGATTCCATTTTTCCCCTTCAAACCAAAATTACTCTTACGCTGCTTGCCCCTGCTATCAGTGACATCCAAAGATCTGTTTCTCTTATCATTTCTGATATTCCACTTTCCTTTTTCACTGAGTTGTTTCTGTAGCGTTAGGCTCCGCTCCCTGCTTCCCTGCCTTACCCCATAAGCATTTATTAAATTTTATTCCAAATATTGCCTATAGATGTAAAATGCTTCTCAAGTGATCACATCCTTGAAACTGTCCTCAAATGATGCATTTGATTCCAAGTCAGGCATTAGCTGCTTTTCCACCTACTCCATGTTAACATGTCAGGAACAATATTTATTCTGATAGAGTTTGATATGGGTGCAACTTGTTTACTGTTTTTAGTAGAGAAATGAACATCAGAGTAGCAATAGCAGGTTGTACAAGGCACGCTGTTACCAAAAGAAATGGTACAGTAAGACCAAATTCTGAGGCCATTTCTCAGGGCCTTGGAAAGAATCATAGTATAGAGGAAAGGCATACAGTATAGAGCAAGAGAAAAAGGAAAAGAACCTGCGTTTTAGAACAAGACATTTTCTTAGAATATTTTTAGAACAAGGTATTACAGTGCTGCATTTTCACTACATCACTAATGGATTGCATCCATATCTAAAATATAGACAGAGGTTGAATGGAATTTCACAAGGATTTGATTTATGTTTAAGCTGTAATGACAGTTGTTCATATAGATGAATTTTGAGAAAACATAGACTATTTTAAGTCAGGCATTTTATTAATGCAGAAGCTGCTGATCAGCTTTTGAGATATGTGCTCTAGTAACAGACACAAATTTGCATCTCTGTCTTTTTGAATTACAGTAAATATAAATAGTAACTTACAGAGATTAGATGATTAAGCATTTCATCACAGATGAAATTGGTGAAGTTAGTCTGAGCTGGATAACCT
>JAAGNO010004182.1:0-36893 GCA_033439905.1 Ceryle rudis | reverse complement strand
TCATCTGCAAACTCCCTGAGGGAGCACTCGATCTCCTCATCCATCATTGTTAAAGATATTGAACAGGACTGGTCCCAAAAATGAGCCCTGGGGAACACCACTTATGGCCAGGCACCAACTGGATTTATCTCCATTCACTGCAAGTCTGTGTGCTTGGCCATCCAACCAGTTTTTAACCCAGTGGTTTAAGCAGACAGCTTCTCTAGGAGAATGCTGTGGGAGATGGTGTCAAAGGTCTTACTAAAGGGGTAATAATTTTAAACTGGAATGAGGGATAATCATTTTAAAATGAAAGAGGGTATGTTTAGATTAGATATTCGGAATTCTTTACTGTGAGAGTGATGAGACAACAGAACAAGTTGCCCAGAGAAGGTGAGGATGCCCCATCCCTGCAAATGTTCTTGGGCAGGTTGGATGGGGCTTTAAGCAACCTGGTCTAGTGGAAGGTGCCCCTACCCATGGCAGGGGGGTTGGAACTAGCTATCTTTAAAGTCCCTTCTAATCCAAGCCATTCTATGATTCTATAAAACCAGTGTAACTGCTAGGAACATCTGCTACGATTATCCTAATGCCTATGTACAACACCACAACTTGTAGTTACATTGCAAGTATTCATACTCATCTTTAATTTAGCTACTTCTGATAATAATCCATTCTCAGGGAATTGTGCTTTATGTTGGGGCATATACAAGCTGAACAGAGTCATGACTCATTCACAGTTGGATAGTTCATACTTGCTTAGCTATATTCGAGCTCTTTTGTATGCCTGTGCATGCTGAAGTCAGATTTCTGATGGCACTATAGAATAGATCTGTGGGGTTTTTTACTCATGGTTTTGGGGGTTTTATGTTATTTTACATATTCTTCTCCATAACAGAGAATATACAACAAGTAATTGTAAAAGCTATGTATTATGCAGATGACATAAATTTCACAGATAGGAATTGTGTAGCAATAGGGTTAGTTGACTTGTGCTACCTTCATGAATCAATAGGATAGTTATACATATGTAGTACAGCTGTCTGAAGCTTTTGTTGTTGGGGTTGTAGGGTTTCCTTTTTTTTTTTTTTTTTTAAAAAAAAAAATTGTTTTTGTTTTGTTTTCTCTACCTACTCTGCTGCATGATAGAAAACACAGAAAATTCTGGTTCTGTCTTTGCTTTCCTGCCTTCTTGTGTTGTTTCTAAGAAGTAATTTATTTTTGCTGTGTAAATTCATAGTATCTTATCAATATTTTGCGTATTCTCCTAGCACTTTTTAATGTGACAGCACTCCATTTATATGCTGGAAGCAGTGCTTTTTGTAATCATCCCATCTTCAGTAAAAGTCATTAAGTCTACATTGTCACATTGTACCTTGATTACAAATATGCACATTTTCCATGTTGCTAGTATAAAATAAATGCCATGTATTTTTATTTTCAGCTCTAGCCAAAGTGGTTGATATTAAGGAACCATTAAGGAAACCTGAATCCCAGATCATTATTCATTCAACAGTCAAAAAAAAGCATCTGTGCATTAGATGCTATTAGCACATGCATAATGCCAGATATAATGATGCCATTAAAGCAGACTTGATTAATAGTTTATAAAGACTGAATTTATGTTATTTTTGGAAATGCAGTTTATATTATCTTTTTGCATTACTTTTTTGGAAACGCTGATTCAGTGTAGAACAGCCTGAAGGCCTTTCCTTGGCAGGTATATAGTGTTCTGTTGATTCTGATCTGCCTCCACCTAGATCAGAGAGGTAGAAGGTTATTATAGGGAAAAGACTGAATTTCTCACAGATAGCATGTACAGAAATACACTTTTATGACCCAGCTCTACATTAACTGTTCTTTGTCCTTAAAAGTTCTTCAAGATTTCAGCAGAAGTTTCTACTTTCCCTATCTCACTGTCAAAAGATAATGTGATTATGTTTATGGTTATAGGGGCGCTATATTAATTAAATCGAGGTAATTGTAGACTTACTTTCATTCCACGTGTAGGGGTGGAACAAAATAACTTAATTACAAATGGGCTTAGTCCAATGGGCTTTATGTTTTGTTGCTGGGCCTGCAGCAGGTAAGACACTGTCTGTGTCAGGATCTTTGGTTTTCCTTTGTTCACACAGAATTCCCTAACCTGAAGCAGTTGTTTATGATAAGGGGTTACATTTCCATGGCCACGAACAGTAACTGAATAATATCTTGATTTTTCTCTGGGCTAAATCTGTCTTTGTCTTTACTGACCTAAGAATTCACTTGGTGAATGAGTTGCATAGAAAAGGTAAAGTCTCTGTTCCTCATCTTTCTCTGCCAGCTTTGGTCAGTTCTACATCCTCCACTGTTCTAGCAGATCTGGAAAGAAAATCTTAAAGCCTTATCCTCTTTTTTAGATCAGACATAACCAGGCAAAGGTTTACGGAAACTGATTAAACTTGCAGCATTCAGAGAAATTCTGGGCTTCATTTGTAAGATTTATATTAAATGTTTCTTCCAGTTAGAACTGAAATTCCAGGACTTCAAACATAATTATTTTGGTAGGTCGTATAAAGAAAATAGGAGCTAATAAACAATTGATTTTCACCTGCTTGTAAGCTCACTGCTAATTTTAGTTAGATTTCTTTTTCTTTATACAAAAGTGCCTGAGGGAACTGGGGTTATTTAGCCTGGAGAAAATGAGAAACTGGGGAGACCTTATCACTTTCTCCAACTATCTGAAAGGAGATGGTAACAAGGTGAGGGTCGGTCTCTTCTCCCAACTAACAAGCAATAGGACAAGAGGAAATGGCCTCAAGTTGCACTGAGAGAGGTTCACATTGGATATTAGGAAAAAATTCCTTACTAGAAGGCTTGTAAAGCACTGGAACAGGCTGTCCAGGGAATCAGTGAAGTTACCATCCCTGGAAGTACTTAAAAGACATACAGATGTGTGAGCTGGCAGTGCTGGATTAATGGTTGGACGATCTTTTCCAACCAAAACAATTCTATGATTCTGAAAGCTTAAAATTATGTATTTCACGATACTCCCAGTAAATATTCTAGTTTGGGTTTTTGAGGAAGTAATATTGGTGGCTTTACTTCTTTTGGTGTTTTCACTGATTTATTTTGCTTTGCCTTGAAGGCTATGATTATTGATAGACATTGTAATACCTAAAAATGGCAGTTGCATATAGTAGGCCATGCCAATAAATATTCAGGCATAGTTAATGAAAGGCAGAAAATTTCTGTTCTGCTGTTCAAAATTCTGCATTATGTTGACAGTTTTAACCTACTTTTAATGACTAATATTTCAGATACTGAATACACAAATATAGAATGGTCATTTGTACATGTGTGTGTAGTGATTACACGTGCATGCGAGCAGAAGGAGTGTGCATAGCTTTAAGATCTCTCTAGGGCAAGTATAATATATTGTACTGGTAAAACTTTTATTAAGTAACACTTTTTTCATGGATTGACCTGAAGGATTAACATTATCAAAGAATTTGTCTCTTCTAATCTCAATAGGGATTTTTTTTTTTTTTTCCTCCTAGACATAGAAGGAATTGTAATCCCTGGATTTGGGAAATTATAGCTAATCTATATAGCTAAGCTATTCTGTTCCCTCAGAAGAAATCTTGACTTTACCTTTAAGCTTAAGCAGCCCACAAAGATTATCTCTTCTTTCATTTTAAAGAAGCATCAACCTCAAATAGCTGAAATAATATCAGTGTTTTTTTGAATTCTAACTTCCTCTTCAAATGTTGAAAACACTTGTATTCCAACAGACATCACAATTTTGTATCATATCTTGAAAATATTTTTCCTTATCTAGCTGTCTACTACAGCTTGTTATTTTCCTGAAAGAAGTTGCTGCTAAGAACTGATGCAAATTTAAACAAAGATGCAGTTCATACAAACAGTGGATGAACACTCTCATCAGGGGGAAAGATTGACTGTTTCACCAGGCAACACACCCCTGACTGTTTTAAGCACAGATCTTTCAGAAGAACTCTTAGTTTTGCTCACTGAACCACAAAATTAAAGTACCATGGACAAAATCCAGACGTGCAAGAATGCCAAAATATGTACCACACTATACTGAAAGGCTTCAAAATTACTGTATTTACTCAAGGGTATTACAGACTGAATAAATGAAAATTTTATGGTCTAAGAAAAGAAACACAATTTTAGTTAACTAGCATTTTTCTACTGCTCTAAAGCTTTTAATGGGAGCAGAGGGAATTTGCACTCAGTGAAGTAGATCAGTGAAATGATAATTCTTCTTTGAATGGAGTACTTTTATCCCATTAATTTCTGCCATTATGGTGTGAGATAAGATGTAAGACAGTGACTAACTGAAAATTAAGGCCCCAAAAATGAAACAAAAGAATAGCTTATGCAGTATTATATAAAGCATATGCTAAAATTAATTTATACTCAACCTTTTATTGTAGCCACTTTTAACCTCAATTCTAAATACAGTTAATCATGCCTGCCTCTGCTATATTTAAATATATTCATTTTACTCATTGGATCTCTTTTTAAGGATATTTGATTAAAATTCTTTCTTGCAGTTGAGAGGAGAAAAAGGGCATTGTAGTAGAGATACGCCTTAGGTGAATGTACGGCATTGAAAGCCATCCTTCCTGATATACTGCAAATGAAGGAATCATTTAGTGTATTACAGAAGGAGCATAAGAGAATACTTTAGCCTGTGTTATTTGCAAAATTAACCTGGCATTGTATACTGAGTGCTACTATCCTTTTTCAAAAAACTGTAATCACTGTGATGTTTTGAAAGTATATTTCAGGGTAATATGAAGAAGAAAGAATCAGACATGTTATCAGAAAGAATCTCCAGAGTTTAAGGAATTTAATTCAATCCATTGCACTGAAGTTGGATCATGTAAAACTACCATATGCTTGTCTAATCTGTTCTTAAAAACAGTGAAGAATGGTTCATCACATCCTTGGGTAGCCTGCTGAAGTGCCTCATTACTCTTCATTAGAACATTTTGACTGTTCTAAAGTCTTTGCTGATTTCTTCTTGTCCTTCCCCGTATGTATGTGAGGAACAAATATTCATCTTCTTTTTTATAACTGCTTTTTAAGTAATCCAAGACAGTTATGTTTTCTACTAAACATTTTGTTGTTGTTGGTTGGTTGGCTTGTTTTGGTTTTGTTTTGCCCTTTTTTTTTTCCCTCTGAATATATATACTTTTTCTTCTAAGTCACGTTTTCTAAAAACCTTTTCATCTCCATATTTTCTTCAGTTCTGCTTTCTGGACTCTGCAGCTTGCCAGCATCATTCTTAAGAGGAAGGTATCCAAATGAGCCTGAATCCGCTAGCTAGGGACCCATACTACCAGTAAACAGGGCAAAGATTACCTCTCTTGTCCTATGTAGGATTTCCTGATACTCATGCTGAAGTGAGATCTGTTTGTACAACAGCACTGACTTATAAATTTATAGTATACCTCTGATCTTTTTATGTCCTTAATATATTTTCTGCCCTGCTTATTTTTCCTCAGTTATGTTGTGGCTGTTATACTCTCTGAGTACTTTCTGTCGGTCTTTTTGAATTCATCTCATTGAACAATCTTCTTAAGATTGTCCAGCTAAAATTGCTCGGTTGCTATACTTTGGAAATTCCACCCACAGATTGTCATTGTTTTATTTCTTTCCATAGTCTAGCAGATAAAAACTCCATGTAACAACACCAGGTTCTGCTTTAACAGAAACAATGGGAAAAAGAAAGTTCTCCAAGTTCCTTCAGGTTTGTTCTCCACTGTCACACATAAAATTCATTCTTAAAGAGTGATCATTATTCATGGATGCTCTGAGCAGAATTTCCACCTGCTCACCAGATCTTCCCACTGAGTTTTTTAGTTAGCTGAAATACATCATAGCATCATCTCCATCCTCATGTTGCAAAAGGACTAGATTTAACATTCACTGTCACAAAAGATGATGGTAGACTTATGTTCAAGGCAGACCTGAGTACTGGGAGCCATAGAGCAAGCGGACCACTTTCATCAGGAAAATGCACATTGCCTGCATGCACTCAGAAGGCAAAAAAGAAACAAGAGGCTTTCCTGTTCTCTCCTCAGCCATTCACCCCTTTCAACTCTGCTGGAGTTGACTGTTGCTCCAGTTTTGCAGACTGATGAGCTCACCATATGTGTCTCCATGTTCTGAGAGAGAGGGCATAAATTTCTAGTAGACACTGCAGTTTATGCAGGAGATGGAAAGCTATTTAAAACATCAAAAAAGACATAAATGTACAATCACTTGTTGAAATGCTAATCGGGAAATGTTATTTGCACTGATGTTTGTTGTCACTAAAGCCAAGCCAAAAAAGCTTTTACCTATATAATTTAATTAATATCTCAATAATTTCCTGAATCTATACTATGTTTTAACTGTCAATCCATGGGAGATTCCCAAACTAAAATACATTTAAGGGGTCCAGAGCTGATGTGGAAACTTAGTACTGCTGTAAGGAATATAGAACACTCAGATCTGTCAAGTTTGTGGAGTGAAATCCAGGGCAGGCTTTTGAGGAAAAATGTGAATATGCATTTACAATCTGACTTGTATCAATGTATGCCTTTAAGTTGGAGCCATATATGGGTTTTATAAGTAAAGCCATTTGTACATGAGAACAACTTTAAACGAATCATTTGTTTCTTCTGAAGAAGAAATAGAATGGTTATGAAATAATTAATACAATCTTGGAAAAGGGTTTGTTTTGTTCTGTTTTGTTTTTATCCAATAGGTAATAAATAGCCTCATGAAATGTAATTTCCAGAAAAACAACTGAAAGGAAACCAAAGAATAAAAGAGAAAGAATTTTTCCTTTCGCAGCAGTAAAAACAGTAATAATATAATGCTAAATTAAAAAATCTTCCCTGAGAGGTTTTCAAACACTAAGGAATCTCTGATGTCACTTAGACTGCTAAGGTATGCATTACAACTACTTTTCCCTAAATATACCTGCTAATTTTATTTTCATTGTACACCTATAATTAAAAAATCTTTAAAAAGTGAACTGCTCAAAGGGAAAGTAATTGGAAGGAAGCTTATGCTTTCTTTTGTAAGTGAGAAAAGAACATTAGCCTTATTAAATGTTTTAAACTGAATTTCAAAGCACTTTACAAATTATCCTGCTATTAGGTTAATTCTTATATTCTGTATTAATTGGCTGAGAATTAGAAGAGAGAGAACCAAGGCAAAGACATACTTCAGAATCTTTTGGCGCAAGCAGAAAGTAGTGTGAGTTATTTTTGGTGGTGGTAGCACTCGTAGTTTACCCACAATTATATTAAAACAAAAAGGCAGAGCTTGTAGACTGTTCTACAGCAGGTATCTCAATGTAATTTATTCAGGCTCTCTGATATGGCTTAGTCTTTCTAATTCATCTCTTCGAATCTGATCCTCACAAACAGGTGAAGAGAGGAGAGGCACTATAGGAGGACATTGGTCTGTAAACTATGAGCTCTCCCTTTTGTATGTAGACACGTCCACTGGGGAAATCTCAAATCTTTCAGTCCCAAGAGTTGGCTTTTTATTTGCAGTATATGTCAGATACAAACCGTGACATTGAAACATTCCTATCAGTTCCTTGTTGGAATGTCATGGTCCACCTCTTGTTTAACCTGACTCTTTCTCTATGAGGTTGTAGAAGTTGCAAAGCATCACATTTGTTGTTAGCCAGATCAGCCCCAATAGAAAAAAAAATTAAAAAATAATGATGGACAAAACAAGTGACCAGGGTGATTCTCAGCTTCTTCCAGGGAGCAGAAGTTTCTAATGGAGAAGGAGAGCAGACTAATGGACAAGGTTATTGCAGATTCAGTTACCATAAAGTCTTACAGTATGTCCAGCTTCTATCTCCCTGCTGTTGACAAGTCAGAAAGCTTTAAGATGTTGGAGCTTCTTGTGTGTTGCTTTGTGTATCCTCCCTTCTTTTCAGGACCAGCTCTCCTTTTATTTCTTTTTTTCTGATGAATCAAGTTACCTATAAGCATAGCAAAATTAACGATGAAGAAAAAAAAAAAAAACCAACCCAGCAAAATATGTGGAAAAAAACCCCAAACTACAAATCCTATACTAAAATAGTTGTTCTTAAAGTTTTGATATAATAACTACAAATTGTTCACCTTTTAGGATTAAGAAGAATCATGTTCCATGTCTTAAGGATGCATTTATAGAAAGTAAATAGAGTTTTAAATATATGAGTACATTGTTACAGTGCATTATGTGATATTTGCTTTAATGTTTTTCAAACAATGAGGAAGAGAGACACTTTGCTTACATCTTTTTGTGTTTTCTTAAAATGAAAAGACAACTCAAAAAGAAAAGAAAGAACCAAGAAGTCTCTCTTCAAAAATAATAATGTCAAAGCTATGTGCCTGGAAGACAAATATATACTATGCAAATAAACCCCAAAGGGGATAGGGATGTCAAAATACAGTTTATACAATCAAGATTAGGTATAATTTATGATTCCACTTAGTGTTTGCTGGTAATGCTCTTTGTCCATAATACTGTCTCACAATAGCTGTCAACAATTAGTTTTGCCCATATAAATCCTGCCTATTTCTAACATAGCTTAAATCACGAATTTATGTAGTCATCTCCTACAGATAGAAGCTGTTTTCATTACAGCATTTTTCTTTCCCTTTTATACCAATTAACATGTTAATATAACAGGAAAGTTAAAAGACGGCAATATGCAAATAAAACCCAATAAGTATCTGCAAAATAAAAATAATATTTTAATACTGACTGCCAACACCATCCTGGGGTACTTTAGGATGTTTTCATCAGGTCAGAGTTGGTGATCCTTGTACCCTACTCAGCCCCAGTGAGACACATATGATATGCTGGGGCCGGTTCTGGGCTCTGCAATACAAATAGACTTACTGGATCAAGTTCAGTGATGTGCTATAAAGGTAATTAAGTGACTGGAGGATCTCTCATATAAGGAGAGGTTGAGAGAGCTAGGGTTGCTCAGGATGGACAAGAGAAGGCTTGGGGGAATCTGAGTAATGTGTATAAGTACCTGATGGGAAGGAATGAAAAAGAGAGTCAGATTCTTCTTGGTGGTGCCTGGGGAGAGGATAAGAGACAAAGGGCATAGATTGAACTACAGTAAATTCCATTTTAAAATTATGAGAGTGATCGTAATGAGCATTCATAACCTCAACCTAATGAGATGTGAGAGAGATCCAACACTGAAAAACATTGCCTAGAGTGTTTGCATAGTCTCCAGCCTTGGAGATACACAAATCTCAACTCGACATGGGCCTGGGCAACCTGATTTATCTGACCCTGCTTTGAGCAGAGGGTTGGACTAGTAAATCTTGAGAGGTCCTTTCCAACCTCAAAAATTCTGTGATTAGTTCTGTGATTCTATACAGAAATTATTTTTACTTCCTTTTTTTTTTTTTTCTTAAATAGGAAAAACCTTTCCCTCTGCTTCTGTTTCATAAATGAATATTAGTTTGAAAAGAATAAATTGATTGAAACAATTTCTTAAAGAAATATAAATAAACCTTTTTACACAAACTTATCTAATAATACCAAGCTAATCTTCTTATATTCAAACCACTTGTTTTCTCTAGCTCACAATAATATTCACACAAATATTCCATACAGCATCTTAGTATTCATATATTCTACTTATTATCTTTTATTCTGAAGATTTAAAAATGCTCAAAACTTGGACATAAGTGGGATTGGTCTAAAATTCATCTGCTGTGAATGACTCAGCAGTCACAGCAGTCCTCTCCAGAAACTCAAGAAATTCTGTGCTTTACATATTAACATAGCTGCAGCAAGTTCTTATTTCAGTCTTAAAAATGAGATACAGTCTTTAATCCTCTTTCTGTTTCTTGTATTTTTGTTTGTTTGTTTAGTTATTTGTTTATTGCTTTATTGCTTTTGCTTTCTTAAAAATTATTTTTCTTTTTCTCTCTCCCTGGAAGAATGGTTGGTTGTTTCTTTGTTGCTATTTTACTTTGTTCTTTCTTGTTATTGCCTTTGGAATACAAATTTGGAGCAAAGGAAGTGAGTTTTACTTCACTTAACTGTAGCAAAAATATTTAGATGTAGCTTTCTGCTCTCCTCTTAGGTAATGGTCTGACATCCATTTCTTAATCTAGTAAGAGACAGATAAACCCTCAGTCCTGTGTCAGCTCTGCCAGACCTGTGCAGACACCTTAGATATCAGTATTTTACTATAATAAAGTAGAATGATAATATCTATTACATTTTTTAGCATGTAGATGTACAAACATATTTATCCTTTTAAAACATTTTTTTAAAACTCTTCTGTGTCATTTTGAATGTTACTGTTTTATGTGATGTAAAAGTATAATGTCTTTGAAAAGCTACATAAGTAAGGTATGCTCCTTATGTTTTTCAACACTTGGAAGCTTGGACAGTTTATGTTCATGCTTTGCTACTTTTACTAAGATTTTCTGGAATCTCCAAAAGAAATACATCAACAAAGATTTAGAGGACACAGTAAAGTTTCCCAGTGTCTCTTTTTATTTAGATTTCATTAAAATAGTGTAGAAGTTACAGGAAGATCAAAATGGTCAGAATTTGCTTTAGAATTTAGAAATATTGTTTCATCAAACTTATTTTTATAAGGCAGTACTGAAAAGCCTTGCTGATTTTAGATGTTGCATTGTCCTACAGGCAAAGAAACAGTACATTTACCTCAGCCCTTCTTTCTATAGAAGATAATACAAGGCTAGCTCTCTGTGAAGTGTGCTGTCTTTGATTTCTAACAAAACTAATAGCAAACTGAGATAAAAATAAAAACATAACTGTATAAATTTGGCCAGAAAAATTTCTGAAAAAAACCCAAACCAAAACAAAACTTCATCAATTTGACATGATTGTGAAGAAGTTTAGGGGTTTTAGTAAATCTTAACAATAGATGCAATCTTTCTTTCTTTCTTTCTTTCCAGGAAAGCTGTAAAATCACACTGGCTACTGTGCTAACAAAGTACTCTTGTGATAACAAATTAAATATACAAAAGGTATAGCCCACCTACCTATCATAGGAGTAATATAAAAGAAAGCATTTTTTTTTCCTCTCTGTACTCAAAAGCATGATTTTGACATCTTAGTCAACCAACTCTGTGCTCTTAATAGGAATATTTGCTCCTACTAGCCTGTACCAAGAGAGCGGGAGAGTATAAATAATCTTTTTTGGTGAATTTTCTTTTCCTATTTATATCAATCAGACACAGTGCTTATAACTTATCCCTCTTGTTCCGTCTTTCATATGACCCTTTCGCCTTCAAGAGAATCCAGGGTAGAGTCTTTATTATTTAATAGAACATGTGTGAACTCTGGGGAACAAATTCAAAATTACCCTCAAAATTAACCTATCAAGCATCAATTCCCTCCAGTGTATGTCCTTTCTCCTCTTGGTAGAGCAGGGATTGTAGGGTGCTTTTCTCTGAGTCTTTAATGCATGCAATTCAAATAATTCAGTATAAGGTTTTCTACTAATAGTTCCTACTCTTTACATGGATGCATTCAGAGATTCCTTTTGACCGTCTAATTGCTGATTTTTTTTTTCAATTTAGCTAAATCTGTGACTAGACATAAACTCTAACTGCAGCAATCTGATTACTAAACTTGAGCAAACCAAAAAAAAAAACCCAGAAAATCTTATTTCATTCCATAGTTCACAATTAACAAATATGAGCTTTTTTGCACATTTAAAACCTTCACTAAATTTTTCAGCATCTGTCAATCAATGGCTAAGACACAAGTTTAAGTCAGCATTACTTAGGTTTGGCCTTACTGCTTTGTACATAGACGAAAATGAAGGATATGCAAATATTTTTTTTCCTTTGGCCTGCAGACAAAACCTATCTTCTTTCATCTGCAAATTTAATGAGAATATAGTGAAGACATGGCCTTGGAGTCTAGTCAAGGAGCATCATGGAAGAAAGCTTAGACTACAGCAAATGCTAGCACCTAAGGAGAGATAAAAGTAATTTTAAGTCTGCATTTGTAGTGGTAAAAGCAACGGCTCTGCTCTGTTTCTTTTACCGAGGAATTTTGCTCCCTAAATGCAAACACTATTTGACTGCTGTCAAATTACTGCTAAATCTGAAATGGAACACCTGTATTGACAACAGTTTTTTTCTATACAGTGGTAAATGCCTGCCTCCAGCAAGACTTCAAGTTGGGTTATGTTTCTTGAAGACTCTGTTTACTTTCAAGTCAATAGGAGTAGTAATGATCAGACACATTAAAATGCCATAATGATGCTTCATTACCAGCTATCATCACCATTATACATTGTTATTATATTGTGTATATGCATTTATCCACTCATATATCTGCCAGACTTGACACATCACTAAATCACCTTTAATTGTTACGAATGATTTGAGAGAGAATCTGGTTGGGCAATGAGAGCAATAGTGTGAGAAAATAGATTCTCTTACACTTTCATGTTATGTCCTTTCCCTTGCAGGTTTGCTTTTTGTTTGTTCGTTTGTTTTTTCTTTTGTGTGTTTTTGATATGTAGATTTCTAGAATTATATTCCTGAAAATAAATTGAAAAAATATTAGTGACATAAATAATTCCTTTTCTCTGATTCATCTGAGTTTGCAGGGCCAAGCACTCTAAAAAAATTTTTGAAGGTTTTCATTCAATTGCATTCATTTTGGGATTCTTTAAAAATATTCAACAAACAAGTGCTCTTAATCAGGAGAACAATGAAGCAATAGAAGACATTACACTAGGCAATCATGCTTCATAGTCAACAATCAATCCAGACTGTTTTGATTACAAGATATCTATGCTAGCTATAAATAGTTAGGTAGGATGATGATTTTATATATAGGAAGACAGCATTTAGTTTCTCATGGGAAAGATTCTCTTAAACATCATGGGAAAGGTTCTCTAAAACATCTTAATCCTTTATTTGCCTCTTCAACTCCACTGCTGTCTTCTTCTTCAGAATTAACATCCTTTCTGCACTGTCAGATGCCTTATACGTTTAGAAGAATGCTCCCCTAGAACTGTTTTATCACAGATTGTCTTTTGCAGTTCTCTCTATTGTGAAACCCTGTAAACCCCATACAGTTCTCCCTCCACACTGCACTGCTTGAGAAGGTTTTATTGTCAGTCAGATCTTTTTCTGTTTGCTATCTGCTGCCAAATAGTAATGCTGAAAATCCAATTTTTTTGGATGTCCCACCATTCTTTTTTTTATCTTTCTAGGAGAACTCTAAAATGTGATATTAAATTCTGTGAATGCTGGAAACTGCTATTTATCTGTTCTTTTCAGTCTTCTGCAGAAATACGTGCTTCTATCCATGTCTCCTGTGTAAGTCAAATATATATATGGGATAATTTTTTTGAGCATTTCCAGACATGCCAAATGACAGAAAATTTGAACTGAAGAAGCATTTGGTCTCATATTTTTCAATTTTCTTTCCCTAATCTAGTTTTAAGCTTAGTAATTTGTAAAATTCTTTTCATTTAGCTGTTGCCATGTTACTACCAAAGTATGACAAGAGATTAACCTCTTGTATTTGCCTTTGAAAGTAATGCATACCATGGAACTCTTTTGCTCTTACATTGACTACTTTTCCATTTGTGCATTGTAACATTCCCCACTCTTTTTGAGTCTTATGACCAATGTTCTGCCTCTCCACTTTTACTACTCCAATTTTCATTGGTGTAACTAAAGAATTCCCATATCTTTAGAATCCAGTATTATAGAGGAAAATGGAAGTCATGAGATATTAAGGACAAAAAAAAAGGCAGTTAATAATGTCCTATGCTAATGTTACCTGGAAGTTCTCAAGTTACCCAAATTAAAATAGCCTTTCTCAAGCTCTATGTTCAGTTAATCATAGAAAGTCTGCACTAGATTTTTGTAGAAGATAAGAAGCAATGAATAATATTTTCTTTGGAAAGAGCTGAGAAGTATGAAGGGACATGCAATTTATAGTATACTTGTGGAAAATAAGGTATGTAATTTTAATCTAAAGCAGAATTACTTCTCAAAAAAAAAAATTAAAAAATGCAATATATTAGTAATTAAGAGTGGCTAGGTGAAGAGCTATGCAAATGAAAAGGCTTACAGTGATGCTCCGTCATATGCTAGTAAACTTCTGAAATCAGGATTTACATTGCAGTTTATACTACAATTTTGAGTGGTTTATAGTTCATCAGTTAAAATTCACTGCAGGCTAAATCTTAGCATACAAATTCTAACACAGAGAAAGAATTTCTTCTACTGGATTACTTTTATTAAGTTACAGGATCCACACAAAAATTTTCTGATATTGCCACTGTTTGCTGCTTGTTCTTGAATCTTCTTTGAAATATGAAATCTTTCTATAAAAAAAAAAAAAACCAAACCAGAAAAAGACAAAGAAGTACTCTCCAAAACTATCACCTCTATTTTATGTCTTAGAATGTAGTATTAGAATAGCAGACCCTTGAATATTCTGCAAGAGATTCTAAATCCCTCTAAAAATGGATTTTGAAAGTTACTGTTATTTTAGACAAACTAAACCAGTAACTATAAAGAAGAAGTGAAAAAAACCCTCCAAGAACAGAAGCAACTTTGCCAAGTGGCAATTAGTTAAATTTCTGTTTTAAGTTATCAGACTCTGTAGATAAATCCACTCCTTTTGCTGCAGCACTTGTGCAGGCAAGTGCAAGAAACACAGTCCCCTCATTGCCCAGATGTGGCATTTCATTGTAGGGCTTTGCTGCTCTCATCTAGCCTACATGCTTGCATTTTATTTGTATGGAAACCAAGAGCTGCAGAGTTGGAGTGAGAGGTGAGTATGGGCCACCACCACTCTGTCAGACTGGGTTGGAAGTGCATAGTTGTGGGAGTGCCTGGACCTGAGAACATGGATGCATTCCTGAATGCAGTAATACAGATGTCACTTACAATGCTGAGGTATTATTTGATACATGAAAAGAATCCATTCAACTGCTGTGAATAATTAGTATTAAATTGTTAAATCGTTGTGAATAATATATATGTGCATACCAATGCCATTCACCCTCTTGAAGAAGAAATCACTTGTATGACATTAGGAAGAGCTATTTGGTTCACTTGGCATGTCTATTACTAGAACGTCAATTAAAGCAGATGCATTCTGCATTGTAATCTGAGAGTAATTAGGCTCAGTAATGAATACAGAATAGCGTAACAACTTTCTCTCATGGGCCCCATCAGCTATGGTGTTTCCTCTCAGCACATCTGCTATGATCAAGAACAGAAAGGAATAGTTCTTGTGATGTATCAGCCAAGAATTCTTGTTTCCATGAAGGCTCAAAGTCAATAATACATAGTTTGAATTGGATTTAAACTCCAAAATTTGATTTATAGGAAGTATTTTTTTAAAATGCAAAACTTTAAAAATCTTTAGTTCATCATTTCTTGTTGCAATGAGGTACGTGTTTATGTTTCTCAGGAACAGGAGCTCACAGAGGCAATGAAATTTAAAATGGCAATTGTAAATGGCCTCATGGAAAGAAAAGTAGTTTGAGGAAGAAGCAAAAATGATGAGTGTGCATACTCTTAGCAGTGTAAAACTGCTAAGCTAAGAGTAAAACTTGTTATCACAGCTCTGGTTTATGACAACATGACTGATGCAGCAAGAATAATATTTAGTTCTGGTCTTTATTCAGTTTACAGAGGTTATGGCATTCATGGCTATCACAACACAACTTTTCTCTCCTGAATTTTAGTTTGAAAAAGTGTGATAAAAGACACACAAAGGAAACAGAGATGTCTGTAACATGTTTGGAATACCATAGGTGCTGTTTCGTTATTATTTAGGAACAATTCAAATGGAACAAGAGGCACATAAGTAGAAGGGGAGAGGATGATCTGGTTACAGGTACTCTAAGAGTACTTGAGACAGTTTGTAGTGTCAGTCTTTTGTGGGTGTGATGGTAAATGACAATAAAGTGATGGTAAATCTTCAAGTGTCTTGTCTTCAAACTCATTTAAGCTCAAAATATTTACTGCTTACTAATCTGTGTGATTTAAGAACACACATTTTTATCAGTGAGATTAAAGCTGTAATATACCGATGATCTCAATGGTCTCAGGAAACATACAAAGTCAAGTCTCCTAGAAATACAGTTTCTGCAGAACTACCTAGCACAGAAAAATAGACTTTTTTTGTTGCAAGGAATACAATTATTTAAGTTGGGGTTGGACTAAAAATAAATAAATAAAAACCCCAACCTAACTGCATACTTTCTTAAACAAGGAGTTGGCAGAAATTTCCCTTTTGTTCTGTCATTTTACTTGCATGTTTGACCTTGTGATGCTATAGAATATAATTTCAGGAAATAAATATAAAATCTTTGTTTATTGCACAGAATTTTATACAGTGATATCAGGTAATATTAATTTTATTACACTGTAATGAAATTAAAATATGTTTACTACATCTATTTGAACTGCTGTAGTCTTTCTTTCTGTTTCCAGCTTTTACTTGTGTTTTAATTTTTGTAAATATGAAATGTGAATTTCTTCTCTTCTGCAATGCTTTCTCCTTTTTTAGTTTGTCTCTTTCTTTTCTGTCTGCAACTTGTTTAAATTCAAGCTGGAGTTGAGCTATAACAGATCTCACACTGAAGTGATTACCTGCACCATTTTGACTAAGTGATAGTGACAAGGATTGACTAGTGCCAATAAGTTTTATTCTTATTTACCTTATGGCTGTTTCTCCAGTCAAGCAGTGAAGAACCCTTCATGAAATAGAGAGTGAGGTCCAATGAGTTGTTTTAAAATTGAATTTCAACACATTTCAGCGTACCTTGGCCACTCTGCTGTTAATGCTTGTCATTTAGCACAAATCTCTTTCTCTTTTCAGTGCCTCTTATGGTTATTTTTAATTAAAGATTGCACTGTGAATGATATCTCAAAGATTTCCTTTCTGGACCATGGAACACTGCAAAGCTGTTTACAATGTCCCAGTCTGAAACTGTTCCAATCTGAAAATTGTCCTGTCACAGTACTGAAATGTAAATGCATTTTTAACAACAGTGAGGCTTAGCCATTACAGTTCATTGTTTGTTAGTACAGAAAGAAGTTTGCAGCAACAGGTTTAGTGTTTTGTTCGTTTTTTGGTTTGGTTTTGGGTTTTTTGTTTGTTTGTTTGGTTGGTTTTAATTTTATTTTGTGTATTATTATTTAAAAGTCAAGACTGCTTTTGTTAATCTGTCCTACATATTCTTTCCTGTTTGACTGAGCTCCTGTTAGTGCCCACTAAGCCATATATGGTTGTAGAGGTCTTCTTGCATAGCAAAGCTGAAATGACTGGATGAATGGTGACTACAGTGTGTAAACATACATGTCGATTCCACCCTACTGGTGCATGCAATGTGATGACTACTGGCAACGAGGAGGATTTTATTCCTGGTTTGTTAGTAGTTTATTTAAAGGCTTAGGGACATCTATTGTACTGCTCTTGTTTCCCCTTCTCAAAAGCAGAGCTAGTGCTATTGATCTCCTTCATAAAGTACTTTGATATCTGCTGAGGAAAAGTACTATATAAATGCCGCCTCTTAGTAGTAACCATATAAGATGTACAAACTAAAACAGAAGTAACAAAACCCTAAAATTAAAAACGTCTAGTTTTTACTGAACCTGTCTGACTTGAAAGAAACATTAAGGAGATGATCATAAAGAAAGGCCAGCATTATAGAAAATTGAAAGCTTGTCTAAATAAGAAGAAAAATAAAGCCCATAAAACATGGCGCCTTGGGAATAAAGACAAAGTCTGAAGACTAGAACAGATATTGAAGAGTCACAGACAATGCTCAAGTTTCTAGTAAGAAGTTTTTTACTTCTTTATCAGATTTAATTTAATTTCCAGGGCATAGCAGGTCAGGGATGAGTAAGACATAGAAGAGAAGTGTAACAGGCTTTTTTATTAGACTACTGCTGAAGTCTGGTTATTCCCACTTCCATCAAATTCTTTACAGCAGAGGGGCCAGAGGAGTTAGATAAATTTGTTGTGAATATACAGGAGGAATTAGGCCAAACAGAAAAAGTTAGTTAAGTCTCCAGAACTGGATTATATTTGGCAGAAAAATTTTGAGTAACTCAGGTGTAAAACTGCAGAGCATCTGGCAATGCCTTGTAAACTATCACTACAAACAGTGCAATGCAAGTTCTGCTGTGCTAGAAGCATAATTTCCCATTAGATAAAGGTTGGAAGCCACAGAAAGGAATGAGGAAATACAGAAAAAAGAAGCTGATTTACACCCTTGCAAAGTAAGAATATCTAAAAGAGAAGACCACTGAGCACATGGAAAAACACATGACATTGGGAAAGACTGAGTATAGTTTCAGTAAGTGGAAATCTTGACTCACACACTTGGTGGAGCTCTGTGAGGATGTCTCATCCAGCAAGAGCATTTATTATTCCTTTTGTCTCCATGAGAAAAAGGCAAGTCTTCCCTCTTCTATCTCCTAACTGATCACTCCAGTTAAATTTGAATCTTCTCCATGCTTCAGGGCATCTATAGAATGCTGGTAAAGTACCTTATACTTTCCCTGCCATGGATGAGGGAATTCTGGTGTTTTGCCAGCTTCTCCATCTGCACTGCAGGTGGCTATAGCTGCACAGGAGATGTTTTGCAGGTGCATTGCTGTTTCAGCAGGTTTTGGGAAATTGCCATGACTGCCTGATTCGGGTGTCTTATTGATGTGCTTAGTTAAACTGATACTCAAATTTGTTAAAAAGGAATTAGGTCTTTGATTTGGACAGATTATTTCTGCCTTCCTCTATAGGTCATGGTTTACTTTCTAAGCTTCTCTGAGTGAATTCCTTATTCCTCTGTTAACATTCAGCGTATGTACTGTCTCTCTTACACACACACAGATGCCCGCACGCGTGCACACAGAAACATACAGTCTCACATGTGGCAATAGCTCAACTGGGGAATGAGCTACCTTTCACCATTCTCCTATGTTGTGCAGAGTTAAACTGTTTGGTAATGTTCCAGGTCTTAGAAAATCCATTGCTTTGATTAAATATTTTTTCTATAATATGAAACATGCTATTCCTTCCTCTTCAGCATAAATACATGGAGATTAGCAACTGAGAAAACCCATGGAGTGATCAGAATTTACACAAGTATGGAGCACTTTGAATATATGTGATTAGTTGACTGCTGCTGGCAGGTAAGCCGCTAGCCAGTCACTTGTTTGGTCCCCCTCAGTGGAATGGGGGAGAGAAACAGAAGGGAAGAAGTAAGAAAACTTGTGTGTTGAGTTAAAGACATTTTAATAAGTAGAGAAAAAAAAAAAGAAAAAGAAAAAAGACAAGTGGTGCAAACATAATCATTGCCACCAGCCAACCGATGCTCAGTCTGTCTCTGAGCAATGGTAACTTGGGAAAAATTTCCTTCTAGTTTTATTGCTGAGCATGACATTATATGGTGTGGAATATCTCTCCAGTCAGTTGAGGCCAACTATCTTGCCTGCGTCCACTCCCAATCTCTTGCCCATTCCTATGGCTATTGCCCATAGTCTGCTCACTATGGGGGCAGAGCAAGAAACAGAAACCCTTGAAACTGTGCAAACAATGTTCAGTAATGGCTAAAACATTGGTGTATTATCAACATTGTTTTGGTCACAAATCTAAATCACAGCACTATGTGGGCTGCTATGAAGAAAATTATCTCCATCCCAGCAAGAACTAGTACAGTATGAAGAGTTTCAAGTGATGAGGGCTCTTCATTTTGGAAAACAACTGAGGGGGAATATGATAGAGTAGCATAGATAAATATAACAAGGAATAATTATACCCCTTTTCGTACAGCAACAGTCCAGTACAGCATCAGATAAAATGACCAAGCTGTAGGTATAAATTAAAGAAAAAGAAGTGCTCTTTCACACAGCATGCAGGAAAAGTCTGGAACTCATCACCAGAGGCTCCTGTGGAGGCTTTTTGTGTAAATGAGTTTGAAAATCTCTTAGACAAATTCTGGAAGAAGAATCAATCAAGGGCTATCAAACAGGATGCAGATACAGCTTTTAACTGAAAAAAAATCCAGCAAAGTGCTGGAAACTAGAAAAGTACTGAGAGAAAGTAGCAAACTCTCACCACACATTCAGTACACGTCCCTTTCAGACATGGGATACAGCCTACATGGACCTTTGGTCTGGTGTGTTGTTTGCTCTTTTGCTCTTATGTTTATGTTCTTATTATTAGACTGCAGTTCATCTCAGGTTATACCTTTCCAGTAAAATACTTTGAGTAAGAGGAGGCCATGAAGATAGAAATCAGGATTTCCTGACAAAGATGAATAATTTTAAACATATTCCATCTACTCCATTGATTTGTGTTAGGTGTTCAAAACTAATTTCTTCCCCAGCAGGTGATTTCCAGTTGGAAACATCCCTCTTGACCTCTGTCTTCACTTCTTGTTTAAACCATTTGTACGCCTTTTTCCCCTCTCTAAGTTCACAAGTCTAATTTCTTCCCCAGAGGGTGTTCACAGTTTCTTCAAAGCCTTCATTCCTTATCTGGAGGCTGTGATGTTCCTTGACAACATTCACACCTCCTGTTTGGCAGGTCACCCTGGTCAGGCAAAGAAGAAGAGGTGATTCTGGTTAGAGATGCACTGAACTAGCTGTTTCTAATTAGAGGAGGTTAGAAAACCACTCAATTTCAGTCTGCTGCTTTCATATCAGATAGTTTATCCAATATCTAAATTGGAAGCAGCAGGCATCTGCTCTGAAAATAAATTGTTTTTCTTTAAATCTCAACCTTAGTGCTTTGGTAATTTTTTTTTTCCCTGATGCTTCAGCGTAAGTTAGTGGAAACAGTCACATCAAATTCTGTTTTGGAATTGTAAAACTTGCAGCAACGTGCTATAGTCTGAGGGTGGTGTAGTGGCTTCAGTGACGTCTTTTAGAAAAATATTTCTAAAATAGGAAATATATCCAGTGAGTAACTGTCATTTGGAAGCTTGTTTTCATTACTATGTTGAAACATATTGTTGCAGACTGAAATGGGGCCCTTCTTAAAAAGACATTTTAAGAAGACATAATGATGTAGGATTATACGTAAAATACTTTACACGTCTTCAACTATCTTATTTAAAATTATATAAATTTAATAATATCATACTGAATTAATTGAAAGGTCTATTAGCAATCCATTATTTTTAACCAAGAAAGAGTCGAATCCAAATTTCAGATTGAGTTGAAATATCTAACAACATGTGTGTTTTTTAATTAGTGCATTCAAGTGGCAGTGGTATTTAGTTCAAGGCTTTACACTAATAACAAATGCAATGTTAAAACAATTTAGATATAAATATTTTGTTCAAAGAAAGAATCTATGCAGGTCTCAACATTTATGCCCAAACTGAATCAATGACCCTACACTCTATGTAGTCCTTCATATGTAAATGCAAGTATAAGAATGATGCAAATTATAACTTTCAATTGTTCCTTTCAGATCTCATCACTTAAAATTGGGAACACAGAATCCATAGCTCCTCTAGATGCTAAGCTGTCTTTTTAAAATAAGACCACTGAAGACATAATAGTCAAAACAAGCAGAGAGGGATAACAAAAGTTATATCCTGATTTGATCTTTGTAGCATTATCCTGAACAGATCTAAAACAATTGACACCAGTGACACATCTGGGTCCCAGTGCTTTGTTCTTCTACTGGGAAACAATGAGTTTTGGGCTAGACCTGACAAGGGATATGTTGAATACTGGATCATGTTTTGACAAAGACATTGTCTGACATATTACTGACATGTCAGAAAATGTGGTTTTAGAGGAAAAAGCTGGCCCTGCACAGGGCACCCTGTGGGAAAATGAGGGTCCAGAATAGCAAACATCTTTCTTACAAGCTCTCTGCAAGAAATAGTTAAAACAAGGAAATGGGGAAGACTGTGAAGTATGTTTTAGGAGGAGGATCTTCTTTAATTCTTACATACTGTTGCTGAACCACTGTGCAAAAGAGAACTGATGGTAAGAAAACAGAGGAAGGGGGAAAGGGCAGTGCAATTGTGTGAAGTAGAGAATGGGGCTCGGTCAGCTGTGCAAATCTTTGTCATTGATCCTTTTTCCTCACTATTTAAAGAGTAACTGGACAATATATACCAATCTCGTCTGAGGAATGGAACCTGAACTCTGATCTTTCTCATCTCTGTCAGGGGACAGGCATTCCCTGAGGACCTGGAGTGATGGGGGTTTCCCATGGGATTTGTCAGGGCAGAGCACAGCATCCAGGACCTGTCCCACTATTCCAGCCAGGAGCCGGGAGGCTGAGGGGCTGAAATGGGGTCCTGGGCTGTAGGCAGAGTTGGAGGAGACCAGGAGGTGTTGGGCAGGGACAGCAAGGCCCTTTGGTACCCCCAGGGCTTTGTCAGCCTCTTTCCCAGAAAAGCCTTTCAGAGTTACCTTGTGTTGCCTTTGCTCTCATTCTTTCTGCTACCTTAATGACTCTTTCTTTCCTTGCAATCCTGTGGCAACATGAAAAATGAAGAGTTATCCAATCAAAAAACTGCTAACAGCCTATACTAAAAACATACATCAAATCCCAGGAGAATTAACAAGATTTCTGCCAGGTGAGAATCTATTTTTATTTGCTAAGTGACAGCACTTCTACTTAGGCATAATTTACATCCTTTCTCGTCTCTGTTGAACAAACAACATCACACAAGCTGTTGTACATTTTGGTGTCCAGAACATCACAAATAGTGAGTAGAGTGGAGCTCAAGATTGTAGTGTGATAAGTTAGCACAGGGTTAACTACAGTGCAGATAACAAGCTTTTTCATTACATACTATGACAGTTTCTCTATGTGACAAATTTTTGTGCTTTTCTGGCAGGTGATTGCTAAGGAGTTTCTTATGTCACTTTAGAATAAATGTCCGATGATTACTAATCCATTTAGCACTCTTCTGTAATAATGTAAATAATGATGTTCTTCTGTGGCATTAGTGGATGTAATCTCTTTGAAAAAATCCCACAAAATCCTCTCTCTCTTGTCTCAGTGTAGTCAAGTATATGTGCTTTAGTGTATCTAGATTTGGCAGTGCTCCAATTTCTTTGATGTATTTAGTAGAAAGAGACTTGATAAGTAGGTACCAGTGTTTAGGGATGAGCCAAACCAGTTTAACATAGATATTTTAATTTGATTGAGATTCAAGAATCTGGTTGGTTTGTTTTTTTCCCTAATATTCATTCCTTCTTCTACTCACCCTTAAATTTATTTAGATGGAGTTTTATTAGACTTGGAAAAGAAACAAATCTTCGTATCTAACTTAAAAAGAGAACATGGCAATATTTTGCTGGTTTTGTGGGAAAAAAACCCACACCACCACCCCTCCCCCCACAAAAACCCCAAAACAAAACAAAACCCAAACCCCCCAAAACACCAAAAGCCCAAGGCTTTTCACTTATTTCTCACAGTAGCAGAACAAAAGAGATTTTGCATTAAAAAGGTTTTTTTTGCCAACTATGAGACTTTTTCTCAATAACACAAACCAGTGAGTGACTATTTCCAAAGACGTTTTAATACATACACTTGTAAACGTCTTACAATATTTGACGTAGTGATATGTCACCAGTTTTAACAATCAGATGTTTGTTCTGCATATCTTGAAGACCTCCAATGATGGAGACATCCCTGCCCCCAACTAAATAATCTACTTAGGTGCTTCATAAAGAATAGGGATATCCAGCTAGAATCACACTTCTATCATTCTAAACTTTTTCCTGTATTTTGATGCAATTAGATGACCATGCCAAAACACCCTGCTGCTGTTTCTGTGTTTTCTTTTAATTTTTTAATATTTCATCTTCCAGTTTTAAAACTCCCATTGGAATACAGATCAAATTGCAGGGACCATATATTTATACTGACTTATCTTGCTATTTCATCTTTTTAAAAGATAATAATGAAATAACATCTTCCTTTCTTTTTTCTTTCCTTCCATCAATCACAATTAGGGAATTAGAATTAGTTAAATTTGAAACCATATCAGCTCTCAAAATAGTAGTTAACAAGTTTCTTCCCAGTCATATCTTGAAGGGCATCATGCAGTCTATGCCTTACAGAAATGGCAGAAAAATACCCTGTTTCTAAGGGAAATTTTATTTTGGGATAAGATTTTTTGCATACATACAAGAGTTTTGGCAGTGGAACCCTAAATCTGGAAATTTCTGTAGAGAAAAGGCAGTTAATCATCCTCATTTTACCTTTGTCTCTACTTTAAGTTCCCTGTCCTGAAGCCTTTCTGGCTCCTTTGAAGAGAATCTCTTTGTATGCTAAGGCTGATTTTTAAGGCTGTTTTTAAATTGTTTGTGTGTTGTTAAAAATCAGCATCTGAAATGGCTCTGCCGCCTAAGGCTGGAGAGATGCAGGAGGAAATAGAGATGCGGGAGTTCAGTTTTCTTTTTCTCCTGTATGTCTGTTGGTAGTCCTTCCATATGCTGGGATTCAGTCTCCCCAAAAACAGTGCCTGAAGCTGTCACAGTGTGTTGCTGCAGTAGAGCAGCAGGAATTCAAGGGTTTATCTTTATTAGATTTGATCACTCACTGTTTATGAGGCAGCACAGCGTGTGCTGATAATGAAAGACCTCCTTTTTCCCCCCTTCCAATTAGTATGTCTTGTCTGTCTCATATTCCTTATGAAAAAGTTTTGTGTCAATATTGACAATATAAGAAAAGGAAAATGAATTGACTTTGCACAGCTTGAGTCTGATCCTGTGAACAATTCTGTGGGAGCAAGGCTGGACTCCAGCAGTTATGTCTTATACTCTAACACTACCCTAGAACACAATTAATAGTTTACGTGATGAGGATGATGGTTATGACACTGGCTTTAACATTTGTTTCATCTTGCTCCAGAGTGTGTTCAGGGTGATATTGACTCACTGCACACAAGAGTAAATAAAAAAACCCACCAAACACCAATCTATTCCCCATCAAAAAGAAAAAAAAATCCACTAAACTTTCCTTACCGTTGAGGAAATGGTTAATCAGAGTTGACACTGTGAAGAAACCAATGCCAGAAAAACCAGAATTCCCAAGAGGCTTTGTCTTGTGGTGAAGGAATTGAATCTCAAGAGTCTGAGGTATGAGATGCAGTGCAAAGTAGTTAATAATTCAAAGTTCCTTATTTGCAAAATGAGACAGTAGTACTTCCACTTACCTTTCCTCTGTCTTGCCTAGATCAATTCCAGGCATTTTAAGGGCAACGAAGCTGGTGAGGGGTCTGGAAAGCATGCCTGATGAGGAGAGGCTGAGGGAGCTGGGGTTGTTTAGTCTGGAGAAGAGGAGACTGAGAGGAGACCTTATTGCTCTCTACAACTACCTAAAAGGAGGTTGTAGCGAGGCTGGTGTTGGTCTCTTCTCCCAAATTACTAATGATAAACCAAGAGGAAATGGCCTCAAGTTGCATCAGGGGAGGTTTAGATTGGATATTAGGAAGAAATTCTTCACAGAGAGAGTGGTTAGACACTGGAACAGGCTGTCCAGGGAGGTGGTGGAGTCATCATCCCTGAAGGTGTTTAAAAAACAGGTAGACGTAGCACTTGAGGCTATGTTCTAATGGATAGAGAGATGTTAGGATGAAGGTTGGACTTGATGATCCTCGAGGTCCTTTCCAACCGTAATGATTCTATGATTCTATGATTTCAAGCAATGCCTCTTTAAGGCAATGTGTATGCATAACAACCAAAGACAAAATTGAAAAATGGTGAGAAAAATTTTAATCCTAGTTTAAATTGGATACCTGCTTTGCATCAATCATATTTAATGATTATATAAATAGCAAGAAAATGGATGTCTAAGGGAACTTTAGTAGTGAAAAAGTATAGACATAAATCAGACCAATTAACTATGAAAAGAAGGATCAATACCATGTAATAACAATTTATAGGTCAAAAGAGCGACATAAAGTCAATATATTGCTTAATAGGAATTCAATTAACTGATTAGAGAGTAATTCTGATGTGATGTTGTTCACCTTGCACAGGCTGCGGTGAATCATGTTGTGAATCATCTGCAGATGGTAACTTATTACAGATGCCAGTGAACAAAGCTGTAGGCATCAAGTGAAAAGATTGCAAAATAATAATAAAAAAAAAAAAAAAAGCAATTTTGCAAACTACTGTCAGTGACACCACTAAGCACCCAGTATTTTAAAAACACGCATCTGGGTTGTTAGCCTTTGCATTGATGTGGTGCACTTCAAGTGGTTTACCAATTTCTTTACTACTTATTCATTTCTTTTGCTCACACTTATGATTCACAAATTCCTGCTACGGAAGAAAAAATATTGTCTGATGAGAAATAATCAAAATGCAGCATCTAAATGATGCGGTCAGCATTTACAGATCTTGGTCTTTTTCTCCATTTCTCTAGAGTCTTCAGTTGTCTTCATGCCTCCAGTTTACCCAGCTGTTAGAACATCATCTAGATTTGTAATCCCAGATTGAAGCTGAAATAAAGAGACAAATCTGACAATTGGATTAAACCTAAACAAAATGGATCCCATATAGGACTTCCCATGGGTTTTGTCAGAGATTGAATTTTTACTTCCAGAAAGCTCATCCTTTTATGGAAAAGTATCTTAGGAAAGCTTGCTTAGAGCAGTACCCATTAGCAAAGGTAAATATCAGGGCTCTTCACTTGGCTGGTTTATGTCTAGAGTCTCATGGACAGTGGAATAAAATTAGAGCTACTTCCTTTGTAGTCCTCAAAAGTCTTGCAGTAGGCTTTATGATGTGGCACCTGTTTTTTGAAAATTGTAAGTATGTGTCAACTTGCTTATCAGAAATCAGACCAACATCTACTTCAGTTCTTAAGTGATTAAAAAGACTATCAGATCATTAAAAAGACAATTTGAACAATGTATGCTTGAATTGTTCCAGAGCACAGTGAGGTCCTGAAGCAGTTCAGTAGGGTGAATGTGAAAACAAACAAGCAAACAGAAAACTATCTAGTTTCCAGGTGGTGGTGAACTAGTTCACAAACATGATATTGTTGCTTTAAATACTCAAGGACTTTTTTAAGAGGGCATCTTCCCATAATGGCTTTATGGATGGCAGCAAGTGCACTTTTGTGTCTGACTTTCTCATCTCAGGATCTCATGCCTAGCTGTTGAATGCTTGTGTAATATGTTTTCAAAAGCCTTCTGCTTTTACCATAATGCTATAGAAGGCATAAAAAAGTTATGCATTACATGTTTCCAAACAAGCTTGTTATGCTAATAACATTAGCTGAAATAAGATTAGTTCTTAAGAATACAAGAGTTTTTCTCGTTATGAATTATTACTTCATCCCTTATTTTATTCCAGAAAAAATAATTTAATGTAGCAAATATGTTTTGAAAGATTTGTGCATGTCTCACCTATAATGGAGGAAGATTGAATTACCTTGCTGTTCACTTCCTTCCAACAAGAAAGTGTAGTATCAATCTGATTACCGACAAATACAAATTCTTGGTTTTACAAAATGAGCTTTTTCAGCTCTCAGCATTGTTGATAGGAATATGTCTCAATCTTGAATGTAGAACTTCCTAGAGCTGGCCTCACACATTTAAAAAGAAAAGAAGTAACTTGTAATCAATAAAAGAGAATTGCTAGAAAGTGATTGACTATACAGAAATCTCTTATTAGACGTTACTAAGTGCTAGTTCTGTATTAAAGCTATATTTAATTAGCTGCTTGCAATTAATTTTCATGATTATTTTAAAATGCTAGTCCCATATGCCTTATATATAGTTGTCTTGCAAAATGTAACTGACATTTTGAAGGTAATGATTTTTAAATTCTGTATATTGGGAAATCACTAGTAGTATCTTTCATTAAGGAATATAAATGAGTCTAAGAAGTTAACAATTTTGAAATAAGGCAATTTGACATGCAAATTATTATGCAGGAGCTTGTTGAAAGATGCTAAAAATAATATGACAGTTCTTCATCATACACATAGTGACTGTGTTAGATCCTTGCTTGTGTGTTTCATGAAATGCACAACTGTAGTGTTTTATAAGGAGTAAACAATGTAAAAGCTTCTATTGGCATGGGTGTGGATGAACACAAGGAAACAAAATAAAATTCCATCCCAAAAATTATGTGTCTATAAATGAGGAAGATTCAATTCACAACATTCATCAATGTAATTAAAACCAAAACAAAATATGCTCAGATATAAAGGTAAATTGTTCTATGATTTTGTGAGAATTTTGAGCAAGTTGGCTTTATTCTATTGACTGAGAATGTTGCAGACATTTAATATTTCCTAGTACTAAATATTAATACTAATTAATGTTAACTAGTGTTAAATAGGAATACTAATTAGAAAGCCTATTAAATAAAGATCTATAATAGCCTTGCTTGCCATATATCTGCATGTAGGTGTCTTTTCCATCATTTTAAAATGCATGGGAACTAATTTTGACTTGCAGTTTTGTTATTTTGGAGTAAACCTGGACCACATTTTCTGAAGGCTCTGCTATCATTGTTGGTAACAATCGTACTCGGGGGCAAACATCATTTTATTGACCCATCTTTGCTGGTAGAAAATTGCACCACCCACATCCAAGTGGGCATTCCCAGACATCTCCTGTTTATAGATGTGCTCCTTAATTCACAACAAACAACACAAACCAAGGTTTTTTCTTAAAAACATAGTACAGAATTGATCTCCTCTGACATAACTGGTCTCACCTAACTGTGAATCAGCCTTTTTATTCTTTTATTTAAATCAGGAAAAGAAACAATATTGACATGGCTTTTCATTTCACCTCTTTTCAGCACATATTCTATCCTATTTTAGGATAGATTCAATGTCCCTATTTCTTTCCATCATCTTTAAAGTGGATTTGAGGTGCCTATCCTTCATATGAATGATTAACATTAATGTACCTAATCTGAGGTAGATAAAATTCCTTCATAATATTTAACAGGTATGCATTTGCAAAGGTAAATTTGGATCACTTTTCACATGTATCTTATATACCATATATTTTTACAGAGAGGAACTGAATGGCATATTTACTCTTCTGATTTTTTTTTTTTTTGGTAGGCATTTAAACATAGGAAAACTATCCTTATCAAAAAGTCAATAGTTCAGATCTTCACCTGAATTTGCATGAGGAAAAATATTGTGGTTTATTTCCTAGTATCTATATTACATGATCCAAGTTTTGCTCTGACTTATAATGGTCTAAACCTAGAGTGACTTCATTGATTCTGATGATTTTTCTATTTCCATAGGTTAATTCCTATATAATAGAAAATGGCAAAAAGCCCCCTCTCTTATTTCCAGTGAGGTGTCGTTGTTTTTTAAAAACAAGTCTATTCATAATAAGTAACGTGGTCCTTTTTGTAATCTATGTAGTCTATATCGGTGTTGAAAATAGTAGTTGCTCTTATCTCACACCTCAGGTTGAAACATTAACTTTAAAACTGGTTTTATACATTAATATTCCTTCTGACAAGGTAGACAGAAGATTAAAATACTTCTCTAGCAAAATTCTTGTAATTTTACATTATTCAAGAATTATCCAAGATGGAGAACTATAGTGATTTATTGTGGAAAAATTAAGAGACCTATTACTTGCCATGGGAAGTACAGACATACTGTTAGTTTGACATAAACCACATAAAGATATTAAATGTTACTCTAATTAGTTTTATTCACCACTCGAGTCTCTGCAGTTAGATTCCTTTGATGCCATCCTGCTTCTATCTAACATGAGTAATGGGAATGGTTAGTGAACAATATTTCATACTGCCACATTGCAGTAGAAGTGGTTTCCACTTGTATGCACTGTTCCAGTGGATGCACTTTGATAAAGTGGTAAAAATGAGAAGCTCATAACTATCTCATTTCTTGACACACAAAATCCTACAGATTAGTGATACATCAGCATGTGCAAAATTACCCTTTGCTAATACAATGAACCTGTTTATTATAACACACTATGCTTACTTAATCACTGTTGTACAATGCATCATATCTGCTATGTACTTAAATAATGCTGTTCAGCAATAAAGGAACATCGTATAATTCAAAATAGCCTTAATTAAACAAACCAAAAGCAAATTTACAACTTGTAAAAAAAACTAAAGCAAAGCAGAAACAGAAAGAAAGAGTCTGTAGCTTACTTTAAAAGTTCTTGTCCCTAAAAAATAAGCTATCTGTTGATCTGGGAAAAATCTGCAAAATTCCTCCTAAACTAGGATCATAACTTTGGTAAGTACCCTGGACCAAGGATGTGTAAAAGCTTGTGGTGAGCTGACTTTGGCTGGCTAACAGGCACTCGCCCAGCTCCTCTCTCTCTCCCTCTCCTCAACGTGACAGGGGGAGAAAATAAAATGGTAAAGATTATCGGCTGAGATAAAGACAAAGAGATCACTTATCAAATACTGTCACAGGCAAAACAGACTTGACTTGGGGAAAATTCATTAATTTATTGCCAAATAAAATAGATTTGGAAAGTGAGAAACAAAGACAAATTACAACAATGCCTTCCTTGCAATTCCTCTTTTTCCTAGACTGAACTTCACTCCTTCCTTCCTGTCTCCTCTAGGTCCCCCACCCTAGCCAAGCAGCACAGGGGAATGTGGAATGAGAAGTTGAGCTCATGTCTGCTGTTCTGTCCTCCTCACACTTTTCCCCTGCTCCAGTGTGGATGTTCTCCATGGGCTGTAGTCCTTCAGGATAAACCTGCTCCAGCTTGCATTCATCTCTACAGGCTGCAGTTCCTTCAGGAAACATCAACCTATTATGGTGTTGTGCTATCCATGGGCTACAGAAAAATATCTGCAATAGCTCCTGAAGTGTAACTTACTCTCCATCTTCTCTGACCCTGGTGTTCACAATATTTTTTTTTTTTTCCTCACTGTTCTGGTGCATCTTGTTCTTTCCTAAATACCCATGTCACCACTAGGCTGGAGGGCTCAGCTGTGTCCTGTAGTGGGTCTTTTGGAGTTGGCTATGTTTGTCATGGGGCAGCCCCTAGCCTCTACTTACAGATACCACTGCTGAAGCCCACCCACTGCCAGTATCTGGACATGGACACCCAAAACAATCCTCTTCAGCTAAAAAAGACCTCCTGATTAGTCTGCTGTTGAGACTTCTGATTGAGGAAGTAAGAAAGATATATTCATACTATTTGTCCCTTCTCACAAAGAACATGTTAATTGAGTTTCACGTTGCCTAGTACTTTGTGTGTGGCCTGATGAATGGGAAAGGCAATGGGAAATGCTGTATTAAATTTATGTACAACAGAGATTGGCCATCTGTGTCAACACTGAACAGAGACAACAATGCTTGGGTTAGAGGGAGAGTGCTTAGTGGCTTATGAAATAGTCTGCTTTGTCAGCAAAAAGAGTGGAAACAAAAATCCTACATGAAACCAAAAATATTAAATAAAAATGCTTGCAAAGCTTGTGTTTTGGAAATCAGCGATACCGACAAAACAATGTTTTTCCTTATAAATAATACTTCTACTGGGAGGTTTTTGAAGTATAATCGTACTAGAATATTGACAAATTCTTTCCAGAAATAAGTGGGTTTCCAGATGAAAAGACCAATCTAAATAAATAATTTTTTATTACATTTTAAGTTTTCAGCAATGAAATGCACTTAGTGTGTTTCAGAAGCAGGACTCATGGTTATGTGACTAGAGAATAGGTTCAAGTTTAGGTTGCAGCTTAGAAAAGGCACAAAAAAAAAAAAAAAGGAAGTTATTGCTCCTAAAGAGACAGGGAGGTAAAGAGAACATTCTAAGTCATATGTAAGAGCAATATGAAACTTTTCTGTGATGACTTTAATGACTTTCTCTTTTTTTCTTTTTTCATTTTTCCTGGCAACCTGGGAAAGATAGAGCTGAAATTACTTTTTAATTAAGTGAATTTGAATTGAGGAAACATTGATGATCCTCTGTTATCTTGAAAACTCCTTTGGGAAACAAAATGAAGAAATGAGAGGTCTGTTTAGCTAAAGAAATGCTAGGATAAATTTTAGCTAGCTATTTACTATTTCTATTTAATTTTAGATTTACAATAGCATAATAAATGATGAAATACATTTGAGAAAATTAAAATTTAAAAAGCGACTGAAATAGCCACCAGGAGTTCAAAATTTCAGTGTTTTGGCCAGTTAAGTTCAAGAAATATTTAGGGAATAAGTAGGTCAAGTAAATAAAATACATATAAGAAGCTGTTTTCAAAGAGTGCTTATTTGTATCCAGGTTGATAAACTTCCTCACACATCTCTTCCCTGTAGTGTGTTCTTCAAGGCACACAACATAAAAACCTATTTGAAGTTCATCTACTGAAGACTTCTTTACCTCAAGAAATGAGGAAACATTAATCCCGCCATGTGATTTCCACTGAAGTAAATTTTGTATTTCTTGCATTAATTTCAGTATGACTGGAAAGAAATGAACTTGAAGAAAATTATATGGATTAATTAGGCCTACTGTAGTGTCAGTGTTATTTAACAGTCAACATTTGTCTGTATAGAGTGGATAAAACATTTAAAAACCACAACAATATCACTGAGACCGTGGCATAAATATGTGCATAGTTAAGATTTAAATGAGTAGTCTTGCCAATATTTATTAGAGGAAGAAAAAGAAAAAATAAATTAGTTTAGGGTGGAAGAAGTCGCCATATTGTGTTTTGATAGGGTCAAAAATAATGACAAGAGTTTTTCAACGAGTCTCCATTAGAACTGTCCCTCTAATTGAACATTAATGGGATTTAAGTATCTAGTTCCCATGTGACTGAAAATTCAAAATACGATTACGTGTTGAGAGACATAAAAAGCAGAACACGAGACAGAGTATTGGATGGAGAAATAATAAAATAAAGACTAAAATAAAAGTGAATCTTTCACAAGCTGAAGCCATAACCATGAAAAGTATGTCATAACTGATGTTATGAGGTGTTAGAGGAGAATCAGCAATGCATTTTTTTTCAGAGTTCATATAAGAAAGTAGCCAATACCTGCTGGTAACGGTAGTGGGGAGCTTACAGTGACATTTAATGTTTGGGAATATATTTGTGAGTGACCCAGACTCATGCCTCACTGAGAAACTTTTTGCCATATCTTTGAAGCAAAGATATAATTTTCTCAGCAACTAGAAAATGTAGCAGAAAATCTAAAGCAAAAGTGGTCTCTTGTAAAAGCATTTTTTTCTGCTTCTCGGAAGATACTGGCTCAGGATTTTTTACAGTTCAGATGAACCTGAAAGAAATTATGTTTACTGGAAAAACATTAACTGCATCAAACTAAAGCATACAAACATAGACAATTTAAAATTAATGTTACAGTCCACTGGAGGGATAGTTACAAGGAGGGAGAAGTGATCTCCAGAGGAGTTTTCCAAAGAAAAACAATGGCTTCCCTTGGTTCAGGAATTGTGGAGCAAATGATCTTCAGTTTGCTGATGGGAATGGGAGTGTGTTTTGGAAGATAAATGATTGCATTACCCAACTGTAGTAGACAGACCTTTTCTGGACCCATGACTGGGAGGATCAGGGCTTTCCATTGCAGTCCATGACTCCAGGACTACAGGAAGACTAGAACAGCAGAAAGACTGCATCATTACTTCCGTGATTTGTTTTCTAAGTGATCTGCTTAGTCTGTCTGTTTAGAGATCCATGCAATATTTTATGTAGTTGGTGAAATGAGCAGTGGTAAGTTACAGTTCAGGATCAATTTCTTTTCCTTCACCAGGTTCCCTGCCAGTCACACTATGCATCTATTTCTATGATAAGAGATGACAATAGAGGCTCTTCCTTCATTTTTCCCTCACTATGTTAGCCCACATCAGCTATATTTACAAGCTATATGACTGTTTCCTCATCCTACGTTTGCAAGAAGTTTGAAAAAATAGCTGTTGAACCTCAGTGTTTTCAGGACAACCCATTCTGTCATGAACACAGGACTATGATTTCAGAGTAGAATGAAGCAACAGAAGGTGAGGAATCAGAACAGAAAAGGGTTCAAGAACTATTGTTTATTGCAAAAGAGAGTGCTCTTTGGTTTCTCACTTCACCTGGGTGAGATTAGGCAATCTCCTGAATGTTGTTGTCATTGTTTAAACCCTCCTTTGAAATAAATAAGAATCTTTCACTTTAATTTGAGTAGGATAACATTTCCAAACTGTCCAAAGCAAATAAAATCATAACAAAATACTATGCTTAAGCAAATGTGCTCACTTGATGACATTTCAGAATAACAGGTTTACCATCTGTCTTAGTTATGTCTCTTCTTACTCCCGTTCTCTAAGCTTTTTCTAGAGAAATTCCACTGTAAAACTTTTGTCATGAACTTGGTGAAATACCAAAGTTAAACCTGAAGATTTTGGTGAGATACCTAAAAAAGCTGTATGTTACTGACACTTTAGTGTGAAAACAACATGTAAAGGACATAAGTCAATGATCTTTGTGACTTTTTAATCAGCAAGTGCTTTATGATCTTTGTGACTTTTTAATCAGCAAGTGCTTTATTAACTATAATTCATCTGGCAATATGTAAATATGTAATATATTTAAAAATTTTCTTATCCTCAGAAGATGGATTCTGAGGCTCTTCCGTTCTGAAGAAGCTGAGATCTAAATAATAATGTATATGTACATAGTTTGGAACCATCCATAATATCATTATGAATCTTATAATGTGCATTATTCTATGCAATTTAATGTTCTTTGGGTTCTTAATGCTAATGCCATGGCTGTTTAGAAAGACATACCACTAATGCATTTAAAATTTATGGCATGTAAAAAGAATCTTCTTTGAAGATAAATGCACAGTTCTTAATCAGCATTTTAAAGTTAGGAAAAGACTAGTACTTTTGTAGATAAGTTTTGCCACTAAATATATAGACCGGTTTTTATAATCCACATGTGTAAGAAAGCTCCGAATACATGCACTGTGGAGTCTGTTACAAAGGGGTGCATTAATGGTCAGGTGAAATAAACTTAAATGTTTTCATATAGGCCATGCTGATATTATTTTCTGAATGTCAAAATCATCCACAATAAATCTTTAAGTAATTTATAGATCATTGAGTACCTACATTTGTGTCCTAAGTTAGGACATTTAAGGATCAAATTTTAAATTTATTTTTCCAGGTAAACTCAACCATACTTGTATTGAACTGCACTGTGACCTGAATTTTATGCTAATTCTGAAGGAAAAGTCATTTGCAGATAAAATGGTGGGACATGAACTTTCAGAAAATCTAAAATTGAGAAATTTTTAAAAAAGCTACAATAAAAAATTCATTTATTTTTAGAAAACATTATGAAATCTCTTTGTAGATCAGCCCAGACGAAGCAGTATACTGTCCTAATCATCTGATTAGTTTAAATTAATCCACTCAAACACTTAAAGTGTAGAGACAGAAAAGTCTTTACATATATATTTGTTGTGTTTTTTTGCCAGATCATAGAACATTATTACTTTTGAAACAGAAAGAATGAAGTAAACATATTCAAAACACTCAAAAGACATAATACTACCATTCTAATTGTATTCTGCATATGCATACATGCATGTATATATACACGTATTCAAAAAATAATCACATACACAGTCTTGCTGTAATTACATCTAAATTAATTGTGTATTTGTTTGGAAGCCATGTGGTATAAATATGTTAGATGAAAGCTCTCTGCCAGCGCCTACTGATGAGTCCAGCTTCATTTCTAGAGGTGACACCAAGTGTATCAGCACAAACACACTGGCTGTGCTTTCACTGTCCATGGGCTTTGGGGCACTGCTAACCAGTGACAGCAAGCCATGACAGAGTTGCACCAAAATACAGTAATACTGTGTCAAGAAGGCATATATCTTAGCAGACATACATATTCTTATGTGTGGGAATAGTGGTAGAGTATGCATACCTCAAATACCGATGTGTTAGCTGTTCTGCATCCAAATGGAGGCAACACTGATTTACTTATTGCTACCACATTTAATTGTCTCTTTTCTGAATAGTTGCTTTGGTTTTCTTTCTTTTTTTTTTTGCTTAATTAAGAATGCTTGAAGAAGCGGTTCGCTCACCCAAGACTGTCAAGGAGCAGCAAAGGAGGCTGCTCTGCGTGGGACAGGGATCTGAGTGCTGAGAGTGATGGCAGGGCCAGCAGGGCAGAGGTCTCCCAGGCAAGGAAACAGTCCTACTGTGCTGGAACAAGGTGAGTGGAGCAGGGCTAGTGATGGTAAAACCAAGGTCACCCAAAAGTCTGGTGAATACCAGACATGAAGTCAAACCTGCAAGTGAGAATCAGGGGCTGGATCAGCAAGGTTTGTGGCCAGGGAAGGGCATAGCTGCACTGTATTGCAGGAAAGGATCAAAAGTGAACGCCGAGGGCTAAATGCAGCTTCTGAACACAGAGAACGGTGACTGCTTCTTGCTGCTTTTAGCTTACACTGCTCTTTCTAAACAGTGCTCTGATTTAAGGACTCTTAAGTGGCACCAAAAGCTGTCCAAAACACTGGCACAAGGAAGGAAAAAGAAGCTGAAATCAGGGCACTAACAGTGAGAGCCAAAATGGTAATTTGTTAATTTTGAAAGGAATATGTTTGTATTTTAACTTGATCCTAGTTGCTACCTGTAGTTCCCACAAAAAAACCCAAAAAAGTTTCAGATCAAAACGTGCAGTGCATCACAGAGTTATGGTGTGAGCTATTGTGAATACATGAACTCCTACTAATAAATATGATGTAGCTACGGTTGGCTGTTCCTGTCACCAGAAAAAGCATGCAGATGCTGCTCGCTGAGAAGTGCAGGTCAGTCCACGCTGGGGAAGAGAATCGCAGCGAAAAGGGCCATCAGGGAGCTGTTCTGGGGGCTTTTCGAAGCCGGGAAAGCGGCCCGG
>JAAGNO010004181.1:0-32213 GCA_033439905.1 Ceryle rudis | reverse complement strand
GACAGTGCAAACATCAGTGCCATTTAATGAACTGTGATGCCAGCTTATTGGTTCCAGGCAGTAACTTTTTACTTAGCTCTACTATACAAAGATTAATATTAGCATGATCACTTCATTTGTTAATTATTTTTTTAAGCTGTCCCAATTTTGTGGACATTGTATGAATAAAATGTATTTGTTCTTCTTCCCCCTGCAAGCACAGTTCCCTAATATTAAATCTTCCAACATCCTGCATCCTTTCTATCAGAGTGTGCTGTTGCTGAGCAACACCAGATTTGCTCTTTAAAATTATCCAGGTTTCTTTAGCCAGCTTTGTGAATTGGTGCAGCAGGGAAGCAGTAATATGTCTTAATGCTTTAAAAATATACATATTTTTTGTTTAAACCATTTATTAACATTTCTTGTATTTGGGCCATCATACATGGGTATGTGGCTATACATTTAAAACCAATACAGTTTCACATAATTTAAAAAATTCTGTTATGGGGATTTTTGTAATTCTATAGCTGTACTTGTATAACATACATTAACTCCTTATAAATAGGTGCAAGAAGAGAGAAGAATGAAAACATACATGTATTTAGGAAAGTTTGGGTTAGAAAGATTTTGAATTCATTATTTTTTTTCCCCCTAACGCATATATATTTCTGCTTTATGAATATGTATAAGTGTGAGTTCTTTATAGTTCGAGCTTAAAGATGATTCATGCTTCTCCTTAACTGTGCTAACCCTCAACTGTCTAGATATCATAAAAGTTGGCAAACTATTTCCTTTTACCTTATAATTGAGTGCCATAGGAATTATTTTCCTGTAGATTAAGTGCTATAAAGTATTTCAGCATGGGTTGTTATTTTAAACCTTGACCATAGGACCATGTACATCCCAAATGTTTTATTCTTCAGTGTAAATTTTTAATGACAATAGCAAAAATTTTCACTTGCAATACTTACTGTATTGAACTGATCCTGTGAATAATATGGCCATGACCAGCAAGGTGATAAAACGTATATGTAAGATTTGCACATATAATCAACAGGATTCCACTGGTCCTTTAATTCAGTAAAGGTATATCTGAACTTTGAGACTCTGAGCTCACAATGTGAAGGTATGTTTAACTTCCCTGGACTTGAACACTTCCAGTGAATGAAGCCTATGCAAAAAAGGAAACTCTTCTTAACTGGACCTAAGTTTTTATAGCTTTTGGCATTGCAGATGTGATGTTGCAGCACCGTGGCAGAGATAGTTAACGGAAGCATTTGCTTTGGTTGTAACAGGAGCAGGATCAAAGTAATTTTAATGGTATTATTTGTTAATTTTGATAGAACAAAAGATTGCTGTCAATTTTTAAATGACTTCTAGTAAACAGGATGTCATAGATTATCCTTTGTTATGGAAACCTTTGCTCTGATTCTGTTGAAAGCAGAACCCTGTTGACTTTTATGGGAGTAAACAAGGGTTCTTTCTGGCTGTTAGAAGGTTTTTTCTATTGTTCACCAGTGTTTGCAGTAGGTGAGTTTTTTGATGATGGATTAAATCCAGTTGACCTCTTGAATTTTCTCACTTACGTAGCTGGGGAAGAGGTATAAGTGTTGCAGCCAGAATCAATGGTTTCTGTGCTGTTGCATTTCTAGGATGTCAAGATAACAAGGTATCTGATGATGTCAGATGGGGTGTGCTAATGTCATTAGAATTGAAGAACATTGTCAGCTTTATGTCACTTGTCTGGGTACTGTGGTTAGTAATGTCTTCATTTTGTTGGGACAGTAGCTAGAAATCCACACACAAGAAAATGGGAAGTTAATTTGATACAAACATCTTAACCAGCCATCTGTTGAGCCTGTGCCAAACCTGCAAACCTCCTGCACTTTGAGGCACATGGCTCAGCTCTCTCCTCGTGCTGTCTTGCATCCAGTTTTGTATCTCAGCCAACATTCACACATCTTCATGGTTCTGCATGGCAGACTGCATCTGCTTGGCCTCACTTGGGACTTGCATCTGGCTTGTGGGGTTGCAAAGCAGGAGAGAGGCTGAAGCGTTGCTTATGTGGTGGAAGCTCTGGCTCCTAAGAACACAGTGAAAATTACAAACCTCAACTGCAGCAGAGGCCCGTGAGTGCCTTGCTCCTCCTGTTTCATGACTGAACACAAGGGAACACTTTGAGAAAGAAGAGTCTTGAGCAGTCTGTCATGTCTGCTCTCTGTAGAGTGCTGTTTATCAGGAGCTGAGTCCATTTGAAGGATGTTCTTCCCTGTGTTCAGCAGAAAGCAGTGTTAGCATGAGTTAGTAGTACTGAATTGTACTGTTAGTACAAGGTGTTGAGAGAGCAAACCAGTTGCAATAAGCTTGAAAATGGAGATGCATTTTCAGGCACAGAAAGGAAGGGAATGGGCTGCAGCTTCATACTTGCTTTCAATTGATTTTCAGCTCACTGTTACTATACAGAACAGTATCTTCTGTCCCTGCATTTCACCCTCAGCTGCATATGTCCACTGTTCTGCAGTGTTAGTGCTTGTAGAGTGCTGTAGAGACTACAGAATGAATACTGGGGGTGGGGGCTGTTGCTGGATTAGTTTGCAGTTGCATCGGTTCCCTTACCAGACTCACTGCGCAACACTGGGAGAGCTAAAGCCAGCGTTAGAGAGGCAATGAGAAGCAGTAGTTTCATAGAGAGGGGAATTTAGATGTACCCCATTTCACTGGCAGACTGGATTTATGCTGGATTAAAGCAGCTGTGTAACCATGGCCACAGATTTCATTGGTTAGCTAAAGGGTTTTACAGGTGCTCTCTGTGCTTTTACGCAAAGCTTGTAAATACTTGTTTGCAAAGGGAATAGTGCTGCAAGAACCTCGCGAGTGAGCTCCTGAAGGTTTATGGGACTTTTTCATTGTTTGTATGATAAGAGGGAGTCCTGGGGAGGTATCTTTGCATAAACCAACCATATAGCCATTAGCCGAAGGTGTAAGTGGAAGGATCTTGTCTATTCTCCATCCCAGCTTTCTTATTATTGACTCTTTTCTTGTGTGTTCAAGTCAATATAATGATTAGAGATCAGTTTTAAATTAAAAAAATATTCAACCCGCAGAAGATGAAAAGAAGGAAGTGCTTGAACACACATGCATAACACAGAAAACTAGAATAAATGCTTTGGCAGTCATTGCAGAGGACTCAAGGAAGAAGAGCACAGCAAATAATGATCAAAAAATGTTGATTACCACATTTTTAAAGCTGTGAGACCTTCTTGAAAATATTGACCCAAGCAATGATTACTCCTAAGGGAAACAAAAGGTAATTACTTAGGAGCTAATAAATCCAAGAAAGAAGATAAAAATAGTATCAGGGGAAAGTGTTAAAATGATGTGCAAAGGATGAAAGGATATTTTAAGTCCAGATGTTCCTTTATGAATTTATGGAAAATGAGCTTGCTTCTGAATAGCATTTTGAAAGCTCTCCAAGGAGGGGAAAAAAAAAAAAAAGTATTTTAAAATTCCATAATTCTTATACAGCTGGCAGAATCTTGCTATTAATCAGGTCTCAGAAGGATGTTCTCAAATACAACTTGGTATTTCTCTTCAAGAATCTCATTTCCAGTGATGCTTGTTAAAAAAATTGGCTGCAATTACATTGTTGATGTACTCACACCATGGTTTATGACACTAACAGGTAATACCTGTATGTTCTTGCTTCACTGTGTTCTGCTTGTGGATATTTGTATTCACCTGTCTCCTGTCTCTCTGTATGGATGGGAAGCTGTCTCTCAAGAGAGGTATTTTTTTATTCTGTGTTGCTACACACGTTGTGTGGCTGGGTCCTTGCCCTTGGTTAAGAATCATATCTAGTGTCACAACAAGGATAATGCTATTCAAATACTTCCAAACTTTGCCATGTTTCAGAACCTTCTGACCTCTAACCTGTGCCCATTACAGTGAGTTTCTGCTGCCATTTCTGGACTACACTTGGCTGCTTTGTACTCCTGACCCTCACTGTCCCAATTTATCAAACAGGCTGACAGTAATTCCATTAAGTTGAACACCTAGTTGGAGAAGTAGACTAAAACCTGAACCATTAAGACTCAAAATGTATTAAAGCAAATGAAAATAACTTGATGATTATTAATGAAAAAAAAAAGTCTAGGATTTTTTAAGTCAATCTCTTTCTAAGGTATGATGCATAAGCAAATACTACATGCTTTGCTGAATCACGGCAGCATGAAATTAAAAAAAAAAGCATAAATTCATGCTGTGGACCCAAGAACTGACATTGGTCATGTTCCTCAGGATGAAAGACAAAGTTTAGTATGCTCTCTAGGTTGTAAAAAAGCATTTACAAACCACCGTGTATTGAGTTTCTTTCTTACTAGAGCATTGAAGGTACCTGTATATGCCCCAAATCTCAGTCAGCACCTTTCAAAAGGTGACAGTTTTCTTGTTGTCATTTGTTTACACTTTCATATTAGCAGCATACAAAGTCTTGAAGAAAGACCATGGCCAGTTAATTAACAATGTAGGAACTGGAAGAGTTAACTGAGAATGGAGGAATTTTTTTTTTGATAAATGAAGCTGTTGTACTTCACTCAGTTGCTAAAGGGATTTGAAGCTTCTGGCATCCTGATGCAATACTTCAACAGGTCAGAAGTGTAGGTCACTAGTTTTATATGGTGTACTTCAACTCTTATGAAATCACATTGCATCCACTCATCTAAGTGAACTTATGCTCAACTTAAATCATACTGCAAAGCATTGAAGAAAACATTTTTTCCTAATTACATGAAAATGAAGCTAGCAATAGTCTTGAGTGATGAAGGGTTTTTTACAGACATGCTTGATATTTCAGAATCTTTAATTTCAGTTTTGAAAGTTCCAAGTAGCTATGAATGCTGCACATCATTATCTAAAATAAACACTTCATGATTTCCCTGAGCACATCCTGGAAGTAATGATCAGTTGCTGCCTACAGAAGATAACAAACAACAAATATTGTACTGTAGAAAGAATGAAATTTTGCACAGAAGTGCTTACCCTATGCCTCTTTTAATTTGCACATTATTCAGATAGTATCTAAAAGAATATTTATTTATATACCAAAAGTTAAACTCATTAAAAAGTGCCACCACACAGAAAACTCAAGATGTATATTTATTTTCCAAAATCTCATTAAGCTTGGGTACTTCTACATTTTCTTTCATAATAATGAAGCACATACAGTTTCTTTCTGCTAACACTGAATTTTTAAAATCAAGGCGTGCAATTCTTATAGACAAAACCGTTAGGACAAATGTATTCTGCCTCCCCATCTGCTTTTGCTTTAGTGATCTGCCAAGGACTCCCTTCAACATCTTGCCTGATCGCTATTTTCAGGTGGAAGTACAACTTGAACACATAAAAACATACACTATTAGTAGTTGGAAGGGAGCGTGTGAAAAAATAACAAAGGTTCAGAGTATAAATCTGCTCCTTGTCTCAGTTCCACCTTAATGTGGAGTGTTTGAGGGGTTTATATAATTCAAAACAGCACTAGATCACAGAAAGGCAGGTTGAAATTTGTCAGTCATGTCATTTCCACTTCCTCAGCAACATCACCATTTCATCGCCCTGTCTGGGATATGTCTGTATTTATCCACAAGTGTCAGTAACTGCTTAGTAGTAAACCTGTACTAACAGTGCTCCTTCACACTGAGAGTGCTTACAAGTCGGTCATCTCATAATTACTCAGTATTGCACTGAACAGTCAAAGGCTGAGTTAAATTTCAGGGCCCCCAATCCTCATACTCTTACTTGGGGAAAAGAGTCCTCACTGATATAGCCGTTCAGCTGAAATTAGCAAAGTAAATGTTACCCCGAGGAAGGCTTCCAGATTCTAACCCTTATTTTCTGAGACCTTTTTTAGTTTTAGACCTTCTAATTGTCATTTAAAATATGCCTGCTAATCACATTCTCCTAGTGAAGCAAGGGGGAGTTTAAACTGTGTGCAAAGTATAAAACTGTCTGTTTGATTACTGCATGTTTTTTACTCCTGGTGGAGTAAATGGAAGATAAAGTTCCTAGCACATTGATGCACACAATTTTTAAAACATGGAGGATCAAAATCACACGGAGGAGATACTTTTCCTGGACATCCATTTTTTACCCACTGCCATCAGAGGCAAAATTCCCTTAGTAGAATTTGGCCTCAGGTTTCTTCATCACTTATTATTCTTAAAAACTATTTAAAAACATCATACAAATCCATTAGTGGTTGAAAAAATGTATGATCTTCACATACTTGACTTATCTAAATGCTTTGGCTGATCCTCAAAAGGGTCTAATTTTTAAAAGTTGTTTTAAACTGGAATGACATTTTTAATTCCTCCTAGTATGAGTAATCAGGATAAAGCCTGGCAAGGAGTTGTTACATTGCAAAAAAGATAAATGAAGGGTGCAAATTCCAAGAGATGTTTTCTTTTACTCATTCTCCTGAAAGATTCTTTAATTTAATACAAAGAGCAACATCAAAGAAAAAAAAAAGTTAAATCTATCCTCTCTCCTCACTTCTAGGGACTTGTTAATGGTATGGTAATATTTATTTTTGGCTTCTTGAATTCTCTTTAGAATCATCTCAGTGTTCATTTATGATGGTCTTTTGAACAGATGTTCAAAGTAGAGATGCTTAATGGAAATGTGTGATTAATACCCAGGTCCACCCAAAATGTCCTGGAAAAACATCTATTGTCTGTAACTGTGATCAAAGTATCTCTGGAAGTTCTATAGGAAGTTTGCCAACCTCTTTGTAACTCAGTCTCCATTACAGAATGAGAGTGGTAGGTTAAGTAGTGGGAGTTAGACTTCTTTATTTTAATTTTTGTTATAAAATATAAGTATTATTTAATAAATACGTGAGGATGAATTCAGCAGTATGGCTTGAAGGCTAATGAAAATGTTAACTTTATAATCTTCCTAGAATAGCCATTTCCATATTCCAAGAACACTTAATCAGGATCATTATGGCAAATTCTCTTTTCCCAAGGGAAGGGCCATAAGCTGACATCACTTTCTGAAAAGTTATAGAAAAACTTGTGTCATTGTGTAATATGAACATCCTTTATCGTGACCAGCCCAGTATCTGTGCAGACATGATGAAAGTGTGCTTCAGATGGTGAATTGTACAGAATATGATGAGGCATCAGAATATTAACAGAGGAGAGGGTTGCTACATGCACAGGAGATGGCTCTTTCTCCTCTAGATTTTACTCCCTAGTAGAATGAGAGTGACTTAGTTTTACAAAGTTCATCACCCTGTAATGAGGATTTGGTGTACAGGGCTCATGACCTTTGCTTTAAAAAAATATTACTGAGTTTCTTTCTAGTGATGAAGTATTCACTGCTGAGAAACAATCTTGAGCATGATGATAAAATATTGCAAATGCCTACCTGGGGATGTACATCTCTAAAGGTGGTATTTTTTACAGCTGAAATATGCTATGCTAAAATACTCCCAGTTGGCCTAATTAAAACTGAGAAGCGAGTGAATGCTTTATTTGCCATCTTCATGTTCTCATAGTCTTAACAGATATGATGTGCATTTATGCTTCAATAAAGTTCATTAAGGACCACATAACTTAAAGATAAATGGCAGAAATGGTAATCGTTGGATTATAAACCCATGACAATATTTTACAGTAGTTAAAATGAATTTCAGAAAATTCCTTTCAGTAACTTTGGGTTGGATCCAAAGAGTATCATAAAGCATTAAATGGTTCTTTATACTGACAAATACTGAGTTTTCTCCAAGTTGTTGCACATGTGAGGTCCTGCATATGAACCACAGTAACTGGAGACTCCTTTTCTCAAGGCACTAGAGGGAACTACAGAGAATTAGTGATCACACATCTTCATCTGTGTGATCCTTATCTGGTTGTTCTCTGTTCATAAAATAAGTCAGTTTAGAGATGGGAAAGTTACCATCTCCTCTGGTGTGTTTTCAGCTTCTTATGACCTCATAGAGAGGTCATTTAGATTTAGTTCTATGACATTGCAGGAGCAGCATGGTGACACAGTTTTACTGGCCAGATGTAAAAGGAAACAGAGTTTGCTGTTTGCAGTGCTATGTTGTTTGATCTGGAGCAGAGGAACAGGGTACTCCTTCAGCCTTTCCCAGTGATTGATATGCTTTGAAGTGAGGTGCAGTGGAACTGAGCACAACAGCAACATTTTTTACATGGACCGAAGGGGCTGAAGGAGGACACAGGACACCCTATGACAATACTCTCATCCTAAACTGATCAGAATCTACTTTCCTCCAGGAGGAATTACTTATGGGAAATGCCATATTGAGGCCTTTCCAGAAGGGAAAAGTCCTTCTCTGTGTTCAGTGCAGATGACTGAATGCAATGATCATAGAATAGGATCATAGAATACCAGCTTGGAAGGAACCTCAACGATCATGTGGTTCAATCTTTCTTGGCAACCTTTCAGAAGCAAGGTCTAGACAAGATGGCCCTGTCCAATCAAATCTTAAAAGTGTCCATTGCTGGAGCTTCCACCACTTCCCTGGGGAGATTATTCCAGTGGCTGATTGTCCTTATGAAAAATTTTCCTCTTGTGTCTAATCAGAATCTCGCCAGGAATAACTTGTACCCATTACCCCTCATCTTTTCCACGTGACTCCTCATAAAAGGGGAGTCTCCATCTTCTTTTAGCCACCCTTTAAATACTGGAACATGGTGATGAGGTCTCCCCTGAGACTTCTTTTCTCAAGGCTGAACAAACCTAATTGGCTCAGCCTTTCGTCACACAGCAGCTTCCCAGTACTTTTCTCTCTTCCCAGTCTTTTGATCATTGCTTTCCTGGCTGGTTTGAAATTGGCTTTGTTTAAGGCACTGATACCAGATTCAGATCTCTTGCTGAAAGTGTGGCAAGGTCTGTCTTCCAAAGCTGCAAAACACTCATCAGCTCACTGATTTCCTTCTTAATTACTGCCTCTTTGTTCTCAAACAGCCAGTTCATACAAGCTGACTTTCCTGTTTCAGGAGGATCACACTATGGGGTCATGCAGTCATTGGGAAAAAGAGAATTGATAATTATTGAGGAACTGAAACTCAATTGTCATATTGTAATAGATAGGCTTTATTTTTCTTTATTATTTTTCAATTTTTTACAGGACTTGTATAATAACAAGGTTTTGTGGTTTTTTAAATGTTGATTTAAATAATGGCTCATATCCTTACTGTTTATTAGGCTTTAAAATGCCTACCCATTTGTGTACTACATCTTTGTGAAATGAAATGTAGCTAATGGCTATGTCATAAGCAGGACAGTGACCTCTAATGGTAAATCAGCAACTCACATGATGAATTGGTAAGACTTTTCTCATTATAATTGTAATGAAGCTGCATTTTCTGTTCCTTTCTTCAGGGCCCACAGGAGGCACAGGCAGAGCAGTTGTCACCTAAGGCAGCAAGACAATTAGGGGCAGAAAAAACAGCCCCAACTCACTGTCCGAGCCCTGACAAGCTGGCTCTTGCTGCTGCCTCAGGAGAAGCCAATGTATATGACGTGGTCACTTCAGGTGCAAGTGCAGGAAACCCCTTTGAAAAGTCTGTCACACAGTGTTATATCGTCTCATCCCTTTGAACAGCGTCAGAGCAGCCACATTCTGCTCCCTTTCCAGATCTCTGACCAGTTTTCCCCTCCTTTCTTCCCCTTCCTGCAAAAGGTGTGACCCAGTCCCTCTCCCTTCAGATGCCACTAGTTCTTGCTTGTATTGCTGTGCTGAGAAGCCCTGGGCCAGCATTTTCTTTACTAAAGAGGCACTGTAGGCATTTTTCAGGAGCAGGTACTGTCCAGAGTACTGCTGGAAAATGTGAGACAGACATTGATGCGCTCAATGCCAGAGAGAGCCAAGCTGGGAAATGGCCTTTCTCTTTTCTTCTGGTTAAACATGGAAAAACTTTTACCCTTCTCTATGCAAAAGTCTTAACTAACACAAATTCAACTCTGAATCTAATGTCTAAAAATAATAACTTGGTGACAATTCTGAACTTCTATATATATAAATATTTCCCTTTAGTCTTCCTAGTACTAGATAATATTTAAAAGTCATCTATCACTGTTTGAATTGGAATAATGCTGTTATGGTAGATCAGATACAGATGTACCATGTATGGATTGATCTTTCAGCACCAGTTGCAACCTGGTGCCGCCAGCACTCGGCACCCCTGACACTAACATGACGTCTGCTCTGCAATTACTGGGTATAATCATCAGGTCAAGATGAGAAACATTTGTTAAGGTGGAATCAGATCAAAGTAAACTATCACATACTTCCCCAGTGTAATCCTGAGCTTTGAATGTTTCACTTTCAGCTGTGTGGGAAACTGGAAATGGTTTGCCAGGAAATTTCCCAGAACACCCTGAATAGGACCGCTCTGCTCTTCAGCTTCTTTGGTGAAACTTACACTGTCTCTCAGGAATTTCTTCTTTTATTTTTTGCTGCAATTCACATCTTGATTATTCTTACAGTTGGTAGAGATTTTCTTTTGCCACTTGGTGTATTACAAGATACAAGCTGCAGATCTTGAAGGCTTCTGGAAACTCAGGGTTTTTTTTTCACACTTATTTCCAATATAACTGTAATTTTGTGTGATTTGGGTTTGATTTTTTAATTTTTTAAAAAATTCTTTAATTTTTATAATATTAGCATCTGTTTTGCTTTTATTTAGTACCAGGAAGGCACCCATGACAAGAATATCCATATTGACACCTGATTTAATCAGTGAGATTTTCAAAGTCAATCAAAAAATCTCAAATCTGTCCCTAAATAATTGAATCTGTGCTGAAGTCAGAAAAATTTTATTATTCAAAATGCTTTAGCAATACTTGATCTTCAAGATTTCTAGCATTCCAGGTCAGATCTTATGAAAAAATCTGTGATTTTGAGCCTTAATTTAAAAATGGATCTCAAAGAACAGACTGTTTCCTTCACACATCACTGTGTAGATAAGCCATTGGGAACAAGTAAAATGCTTGCAGTAGTATTTAAGGCTGATATTTAAAATATAAATAATGAATCTGGATGCTATAGGAAGTAATAATCAGTAGACTGCAGAATCTCCATCCAAATAGCTACATTTCTGTAGTGTTGTGGTGTGGTTTTTTTGTGGTTTTTGTTTGTTTGTTTGTGTTGGGTTTTTTTGTTTGTTTTCTGTGGTAACAATAACAATATTGTAGGTTAATGGCATTTTACCAAAAAGAAGGGACTAAATTATATGAAATAATCTATGCCATTCCAGACTAGAATTATTCTGTTTAGTTTGATTGAAAAGGAATGCACAAGTGCAGTGTGAGATTCTGAAGAATGGGACTGAAAGGTGGTTATGTTCATATTTAAACAAACTGTTCCAATTTGGAGGAGTCTGGATACATAGCCAGCCTCTCCTAAATGTCCTGACCATGGAGTTTAAGTACCTTCTTACTGCTGATTTTGGATTAGTGTTGTTTGACTTCTTTCAAAGCACTCTTGAGTCTTACCCCTTTTTCTCCTGGAATTTTCTGTCCGAGATTAGAGATACAAAGACACTGCTACTCTAAAATAATTTCTTATATGTTTGACCTGTTAGATGTGATTTTTTGTCTGTCTTTTCCTCACTGTTTTTGTTTTGTGTTCATATGTTCTCATCATGCCTCCACTGCCACAGGCTTTATAATTGTTTGAATAATTCTACCTCTGGGGTGCTCATAGATATAAAATGTACCAGTTCCATAATGTTCTGCAAAGCACTTCCTGCATTTAGAGTCTTTCTAACAGATTAACAGCTCTTGCATGTAAAAATAATATGAAAGCAATTAAGTTATTTTGCATGTTTAAAAAAATATTTAAAAAAATTCGGTGGTAAGAACATAGCATAAAAGAAAATTATCTAATAAAATATATATTATATTATATTACTGAAAAAGGTAAAGGAAATGAACCAGATTTTTTGTGGATGGTGGTTTTGAAAGCAATATTTGTTTAAGAATTAGTTTATACAGTTTTAAACTGATGTATTCCACAGAACTGTAGCTGACAGTACCAGCAGCCAAAGGAGAAGGTAGCAGAGTTTATGACTTCCTAAAATTATTTAATGGTGAAGCCAGAAGGTAAAATATTTTAAGATTCGTATGGTGGCAGGGAGTAGATTGTAAGTGTGCTAAGTGTTGGACATTGGACCAGAAGTTTTAAACTGTTTCAGTAGAGTTCAAAGCATTTGTTGAATTACCTGTGATAGAGATCATGAAAAATGTATTTTATTATTTGTTCCTGGTAGCTGGAGTATTTAGTTTTGTTGAAATTGCAATTCCACTTCAGGGAAATTGCATCCCACTTCAGGTTAACGTGATAAACAGAGAGATTTAACTTAAGGAAGCACAAGCAGTGCAACATGGGCTTTCGTTGTCCTTGCTTATAAGTGTGTTAAACTAGAGTGATTATCTCTGAGTTTTCTAATGTACATTAACTGGATTATTTGGGGATAGAAGTTATTTCATATAATATTTAACTCTCACAAATATTTGGAAGACTTAATTTAACAAATAAACACTTTGTGACAATTCCCCAATATTAAAAAACATCCAATTGCCATTTTAGAATGCTTTATAAAACATTGCAAAAGATTAGATTGTGAGACAGTTGAGCTTGAACTTTAATATGAAAAATTTACATTGAGTGGTCTTGTACAGTCAGGAAAATAAGATAGAAATATTTACTGTTGCTCAGCTGTTGTAATGGGGTTCCTTATAATTTTCTACTCTTTTTTTGCCTGCAGGTTTCCACCTTTTTATATAATATATGTATGTATTAGCTATGAATAAAATGTAATAGAATATAGGAATATTGGAAAGTAATACATGTATTTCTATGGTGCTGTTTCTGTCAGTATTTAGTATATCCTGCTTTCTGGTCTAAATATTAGATAGGCTTTAAAAGCACTTGCTGGAATGGACTATTTATACTCTGTCTTTAAAATCCTTTGTGATACTTAGTGATATGGAGAAAAAATACTGTTTAATTACAAAAAAAAAAAAAAAAAAAGAAGTTTAGATGTGACATATACAAATACATATTCCAGATTTGTGTTTTCACATCTCTGAAAATTAGAAATTATTATGATTTATCAACCCATAAACTTCTAATAATACAATAATAGCACATTTCCTCTATGTTATGAAATGGCAATCAATGAACAATCTGAAGCTAATAACTGTGTAGCGTATTTGGAACTTCATAATGATTTGGGGATTTGTAAAGTACCCATGGCTTTCTTTGAAATCACTTCTGGGGACACTGATGTGTGCGTTCAGCAATGGAAGAATGAAAAGATAAGAAACTGCGAAGTATTACTCTGTGAAAACTAATATACAGGAATATTACAAATGTTGTAAATGACCTGACCATTGAGGTGCAATTAGACACTAACTGTGGTGGGCAATGGGAAGCACAAACAGGAAAGCATTATCATAGAACTAGGCACAGATGCTCAAGTACATCTTTGAGAGGCTTTACGGAAATAGTTGGCTGCTTGCATCCTGTCTCTGTGGTGCTGCAAGATCTTCCTGGGGAAGATCAAAATCTGAAAAACAAAAAACCTCACCCAGTTAATAGATGCAATTAATGAGAGCCTTAAAGGGCTATGAGTTTTCAGAAGGTATCTATACTTTTCAAAAGCTGTTTTCAGGAGCTGCCACCCATCACGGTGAGGTGGAAACAGAATCTATGTTATTCCTGCAGTGGCCTATCCAGGAGGCCAGCTGAAACCCTAGTCCTGGACCCAGTTCAACACATCCCTGTGCCGCGGTGTGGAATACTTTGTGCAGAGTTATGGAGCACAGCCCCAGTATTAAGAGTGTGACCCATGTTCCAGGTGACCTGTCCCCAGATCCCATCTATTCTCACAGCACACAAAATAGGGAACATCTAGGAGCATTTCCACAGATTAATTTACTACCCAATATCACTTGAATAAAAGCACAGCAGTAATATATGGTGGCCCTTCAGTCTGGGGACACTGTGCCCAGGATGGTCTCCTGTGCATGTAGCATGAACACAGAGTTTTCTGTCCCCACTTGAAGATGTGGCCTGTTGCAGCATGTGTAGTCCAGGAAAGATGCTTCTTTGTTTTGGTTTTGCAATCACTTGGATACTAATGATTGTCTCATCTCATGGGTGGTCCATTCTTCGGAGCTTGGGGTGTATGTGGCTGGAGAGCAGATTGTGAGTGGTTGCCATACTGAAGCTGTGTTCAGGACAAGCTTTGGAGCTGTGCTGATGCAGCTTGTGCTGTGTAACCCTGATCTGTCTGGGCAGAAAACCAGCAGTTGGATAGCCAAGGATACTGGCACTACCAGGTCTCCTTCAGAACTAGCTTCACGCCCACCTCCTGTCACCTCTTCCCTTGCTTACCAAAGATCAGTCATATGATGATATTCATGCAGAGTATGTAGGGCTGGCAGAGGGTTTAAGCATGTTTATTCTGGATAGGCTTGTAGGGTGGCTTGACCACCTGAGTGCCTAATTTTGCCAAATCCAGAGGAATCCTTCAAATCGAACTTTTCTTTTATATTGCAAGCATGGATACACACTGTTTAAAAGAGAGAAAATTAATCTGTGATAGAACTTCCGTGTGGCTTATCCTTTGAACCGCAGATGCTGAGGGCAGTATATACTTTTTATGTGAAGGGGAACAGAGTTCAAATTTAGGACACTAACCACTTGGAGGCTTAAACAGTTTAGATACAATGAAATTCCACAATTAACCTTAAAATCTGCCTCTGTAGGACTGCAGATTAATCGGTTTTATATCTCAATCAACCATGAACAAGCAATACAGTGCATTGAACAAAAGAATAGGAGATTGCAGCATAGCAATGAGTTGGATTCTTAGTGTATCTGTAACAGGAATTTTAATCTGCATGTGTAACACACTTGAATCTCTAGGTCATAGTAAATGATCTCCAAGAAACTCTTAATCTGTTCAAGCCCCATATCAAATAATATGGACATAAATGTCCTGTTTGACAAGTATATATTATTTATAATCACTTTTTACTTAACTGTAAACACTGTATAGAACAAAAAGGAAATATCATAATAGCTTATTATTTCAGAGTCACCAATGTGTTGGAAGAACTATTAAATCTGTCAAAAGCACTCTGAGGTAAAATTTAGACAAATTTTGTACAGCAGACTCTAAACAGGCTGGTCTGCTTTTGATCTGCCTCATCTATTAGTACCTCTGAAAGCCACGTTGACAAAGCAAAGAGACCAGGTCACCCCATAATCCAAGTGGATTAAAATCTACATAACAGGGAAAATATTTAAAAAAATATATAAAAATGTCCAGGAAATCATCATAGCAGCTGTAATTTAAAATATATGTAGTCAAAAATTGCTTTTTTATATACCATAGCTTCAAAATTTTATTGATTTTCAGGTGATGCATTTAAAGGTCAACATTATTCAGTACATAATGTCCACTATCGCTGTAATGTCAGTCGAGAATGAATTTCTACATCTCACACTGATGGATATGTGCCTTGCAATGTGACTGTTCTGCCCTTCTTTTTGAAACAACAGATTTATTTGAAACAGGCAAGCCATAATATTCAGTCTGTTCACCGTAGCTCTCTTCCTACTTCCAGACTTAGCTGTCATTAACATTAATGGAGGTGTGCTCAGAGAGAAGAAATTAAATGTCTTAATTTTCTTGCATCTGGTAGACAGCTGTACTTTAGAAGCACACCATACAGGAAAGTGAGTAAAGAACAGCTCTTCCTTTTATATGCTGATTCCTTCTGTAATAAATACAGGTTAGGGAATGAAGTATTACAATATCAAACTGCTGCTGAAAATTGTACAACTAAACCCTTGGACAGTGTGTTTGACAGAAATTTGCTGTATTGTATCCCCAAACCACTATTTTTTGTTCCAGTATGCAAATTAACCGTTCAAAACTCACAGTGGACAAATTGAAATAGTTTGTGGCAGCTTGGGAGCATCCCAACCAGGCAGAGTTAGTCTGGGAGAAGATGTTCTTTCTCTGGTCTGTGCATATTTATGGTGAATCCATGGTGTTCATGATTTTTTTTCTGCAAGTGAGACAACAGCAGCATTTTCCTAAATGACCTCTGTACCTAAGAATCTAAAATTAGTTCAGTGTTATTAAGCATTGCCTGTGACAGTATCAGATTCATATCACCAGAAAACAAGCTTGCTGCTCCACAGAGGAAAACAGATTAGACAGTGAGATGGTGAGGTTGTAACTGTGACAGATCTGCCCACGGTGTCTTCAGATACTTTGTCTGGTGGCATAACCATGCAAACATGTATTTTATGACCAAGCACATAATACAGATCATGATACAAGTTGACAAGGTGATCTAGGACCCATTGAAGTTCGTGTTTACTGCTGGTATTGGTGGATCCAATGTCTTACTTAGGATGCATTTTCTTGACCAGATCAGGGTGATCTATGATGAATTGTCACTGATCTGTCGTATTCTTCAGCCAGCCCAGGGCAGAAGGTGGGACAGCTCTTTTCAGTGACAATGCAGTTTTATATTGGCTTAAATTGCTTATGAAACCACATCCTTACACAGCAATGACAGTACAGTAGGGATGTAGAAAGCAGATTATTGCACTGTCATATGACTGAGCAAATAACTTTATTCAATAAAAAATTCAATTTGTCCTATCACATATCTTTCCATGTCCTGCACTCTGCCAGTCACTGTAGTACAGCTGCAGTGACATTCCTGACATCCCAGGCAGTACCAATGTATAATAAAACTTGCCTTTTACTAAAAAGACCCAAATGTCTGATTAGGAGAACAAAAGCTTTAACCTCAAACAATCCTTTTCTTTCAACTCCTTACTCAGATTAATATAAGTTCCCTCAGAGAATCCCTCATTACTTCTACATTTTTCCATCTGTGGATACAATTTTCTTCCATTTTTATTTGCAGTGGTAAGCTCTGTCTGGTGTCTGCATTTTCAGTACACAGAAATACTCCTCATTATTGTTCTGTTTCTTTATGGTTTTGAAGAATTGCCAATTTACAGGTGGTCAGTTAGACCTTTACTTCAGAGAGTTGACTTGTTGACTGTGATCCCTTTTTTAAAATTCAAATTATACTATATGAAGATTAATCTAAAAAGGGGAGTGGGCACTGACAACTCCTCAGGGTGGTATGTAGTTATTTTTGCTTTGGACTTAAATGGGCTGGTCCCTAGCCACAGTGGCAGACAGATCAACAGAGCTACATAATAAATTTGTCACTTTTAATTCTATTTGTGAATATTTATAGAATTTAGGGCTTTATGATTTGGGACTCAGTCCATACATGATGTTCTTTTTGCACAGAGGGAAGAACAAAAAGTCTTCTTTTATGACTTGGCTGCTTGTCCTGCCTGTGAGAGTTTTCTCCATTGCGCGTGTTTTCCTCTAGTAGAATTACAGATGATAAAAGTGAAACAGAAGTAGCAAATTTCCAATTGGTAGCTTGACTTTAAAGGACAGAACTGACCATGAATGAAAACTGTTTCTACAAGCATAAAACCCTAATTCTTGTCTCTCATGGGTGTCAATCAGAATAACTCCAGTGGAGCTGTAGTGACTCGGATAAAAGAAAAAGTAGGTAGCAACATTAAGTTTTTTGTTTCCAATATGATGCTGTTTTTGATGGGACATGGTAAGTGATGTCAGAATTAAGCCTTTCAATATAACAGCAGTGGGTAATCTCAATAACTGAACTGAAACAGACGTAGAGGCCAGAAATGTCTTGTTCCATTTGAAAGATGGGATTCTTGGTGCATTCAAGCTGGCTGTGCAAAATCCTATTACTCTTAAGTAAATGTTTAGGGTAACAATTTTGCTGATGCTAGTTTGAGCATCTGTGAAGCAGTTCTCAGTTGACTTTTCTCACTTTTCCTTGTCTGCACCATACATGTTATTGTTCCATCTTGTTCTGTGCTTAGGCTGAGAATCACAGTCAGCTGACAGAAATTCCTTCTATAAACTTTTTTTTTTTTTCTCTGGAGGTTCCAGGGAGTGTAGTGCTTCATTGCAGCAAGGGAGACTTTCCTAAAGAACAGGGTCTGCAAAGATCAAGAATATAATTGCTTGGCTGCTGAGCACCTGAATGTTTCTACAGGCACTTCGAATGCTTTGACATAGGGTAGGCTAAAACCTAGGTCATGTTTACAGGGTGTTATTATTCCTCTCTTATGGTGCCAGTGTGCCTCTGCTTTCCTGTGGGAATGCTCTGTTCCAGAATAGTCCTTTAAATCCTTTTATTCTAAAATATAATGTCTGCAGAAAAGAGACAATACCGAGGGTCTGATACTTGCACATCTCTAGTTATTCTGGTCAATATAACCACGCAGACAAGTTTTTAAACAATGTGGAAAAGCCAGAAGAGTTTCTCTGTTTTGTACCTATGCATATGAATCTTAGAAAGATCTTCTCCCTGTGTTAGACTATGTGATGTAGTAGGCAATGCTCTTTTAAAAATATGTTCTCGCATTCTCTCACATGCCTATGTATATGTTGGGGCTTTTTTTTATGATAAAAATCAAAGCCACATCATTACAGATGCCATCTTATGTCTCTTAAATCTCTTAAAGATTCTTTTCAGCCTTGATATATCTTCTGGGCATCCAGAGCCAGCTGGTGAGTGTTGAGTGTCCTATTCATTCTTTGCCTTCTTTTACTTTGACCTCATCCTATCACCTAATTCTCCACGCCAGCTATTTGTAATCTTACCTACTAAGGAAACAAAACCTAACAGAACAAGAAGCATATATCTTGCAAATATACTCTTAACTTTTCATGCTGTTCATTTGCTAGCATGCTATCACCTGCGTCTACCTGCTTCTCTGTTCACACCTCACTTGACACTACAGCCTTTTGAGGCAAGACTGGGCTTTATTCAGTGTTTGCATACCACGGGGATAATCTTTCCTTGCCCTCCAAATACTGCTATCATATGTATTTTCACAATAGTAATGAAGAAAGGTTGTAATACTCCAGAGAATAAAGAAAGAGGAAAAAAAATATAGTTAAAAGGGGTGACTGTAGTGATGCAAGATTCATACAGACTGAATGTAGAAAAATGGAAGACTATGCTGAACTTCATAAAACTCCAGTTATATAACTTTGTATGAATTTCAGAGGAGTATGAATTTATGTCCATATCATTATCAGATCATTCTATTTTATTATTCACTTTTAAATAAATTAAAAAAAAAGTTCCAGAAGAATATGTTTATCCCTGCAGAGGTATTTCAGTAAAGTAAAAAGAAAGGTAAGAGCTAACTCAGTATTTTGTATCTAACAGGTTTACACTGGTCAGAAAAAGAAAAGGAAAAAAGGGATAGAGTAAAAATCTGTCTGATCTCATTTTACACTTAGACCTGATTAAGGTTTTACGAGAGATGATAAAAGTAACAGTGATTCCACGCAAATATAATAAAATTGAAGACTTTTTATGGGCATAATAAAGAGACTTTAATTTACATTGCAGTCAAATATTCACTCTCACTAAAAACTTACCCTTGACTAAGATTCACTAATACCATATTAAATTCTGAAGTAAAACTAATAGAAAATGAAAGTAGTGATTATTGCAGTGAGATGGGACCAAACACAGTTATTTCAAATGGATCAATGCTGCTACAGGGTTGCAAGCTGCTCTGGCCAGGAATAAGTGAGCAACACTCATTTTCATTGGACTTCACAGAGCACATCTGGGAGATCAGATGAATCCATCTGAACCCAGCTTTCTCTTTTATCCCTTGTGAATTATCAAAAAAACCCACAAAAATAACCCCCAAAAGAACCCAAACAAAAAAAAAACCACAAACCACCACCACCACAAAAAAAGACTAAAATGAAACATTTTCAATGCATTTGCCAACACAATTGATGCCTTCTCTAGAAGAGCAAGTTCTACAGTAATAAGGAAGCCCTTCTGCTGATCCCTTCACACTTTGGTGGCTGGAGGTAAAAGTCACTGGCAATGGTCAGCAAGATTCCCAGAAACTTCACTGAGAAATACATTGGGTTTGAGAAGAAAAAATAAGGACAAGACTAATTTCAAAGGAATTCTGTCACTGCTCACTAAACCAAGCAAGTAATAGCAGCCTTGCACTTGACTTTCATTAAGATTTGGATTTGGCCTTATAAAAACATAGCGTTTCATCTGGGTATCACAAAACAACTAGATCTGTCATTGGAAAGAGGTTTATACTGCTTAAAATACACCACTGACAGAAATACAGACTGAATTATATCTGGATTAAATGACAAATTTTCTGCATCTTATCTCTTTCCTTATGGAACCATTTTACTACCTTAAGTGAAAAGTTATTTTCTGTAAGGATTTTGAAACATCTTACAAATTTTAGTGAGGAATTATATCCATCATCATGGGACATTCTTCCAAAATGTTTCACTGGCCATTTCAGGCCATGTCTCCTGGATCATAGGTTCTAATTCAACTACTTAAATTCTTAGATTTTTCTTATTGAAACTTTATATCTATTTATACAGCTTTCCATTGCTACGGATGGAGATGCCAGCATTGAAGCAGAATTTTGCAGCACTTCTCCATGTTTGAGAAATGTTGATTTGCCCAGAACTGAAGCAATGAGAAGTGTCTGCACAACCAGGTGTCCTAAGGAATATAATAGAACATAAATTAAATAAAAGTAGTCTGTGTTATACTGCAGCTTTGAAAGTCAGGCTGTAAAAATCTAAAAGGCACTTAAAAAATGTGATTAAAAGCTATCTCATTCATTTATTTTTTTCCAAGGCCAAAGTACTTGAGTGTGACCCTATCTCTGCTGTGACACTTTCTGTAAAAACAGTCATGGATCAATTTGATCTCTGGTATAATTACACAGTATTAAATTCTGTCAGATATGCTTAGCACACACACAAAAAGGACAGGAGGTAAGTTGTGGTATCAAAGCTTTATAACATGCAATCCTGTGCAAGGGGTTGTTATTTTATAGAAGTGATAGTTGTCACTTCAATATCTCTTCTGTTTGCTAGACTTTTGGTTGAAGCATCTGAAGTAATTCCTCACTGGGCTTAGTGCTGTTTATTGACTGGTGGACTGAGTGAACATGCTGTTGCTGGGAAACTGAGAGTGAGAGGCAGAAGTAAACCATGGCAGGTGGAAGCAGCATGTGGAAATGGTGGTGTTCCCTTTTGTTTTTAACAAGATTTCCCTGTTGGTTGGTTGGTTGGTTTGTTTGTTTGTTTGTTGTTTTTTGGGGTTTTTTTTAATTTTAAAAAATTTTATTATTAGTATTAATACGTACCCGTTGTAGCAGTCTATCAAACTGTTTGAGGAAGGAGGTGGTTGGCTGTCACTGGGAAGTAGTTAGAGGGTGGGCAAATCACAATGAAGTGAGATTTCAAATGAAATATTATATTATTGCCAGGATATTAGGGAAGAAAATGCTATGTGGGTTCCAAGAGCAAGAGATTTATATAATTGGTGATTTTATATTCTCTCTGCTTATTTGGGGAAAAAAATGTATCCTTTTAGTGGACTGTGATGTAGCAGATAAACAGGCTACTTTGGGATGGAGAATCTCAGTTTTTAATTAAGAGACTGTCAAGAAAATATCATGACTGTTATTCCAGACAGAGGTCTGCAGGTGCTACCAGTGCATAAATAAAACCAGAAGGATAAAAAAGGAGGACAGAAGACATATTGAAAACTATTTATGTTGCCAAGAGAAGGGCATAGTGTTGGTGCATTGTGTTTGTGCTAATGGAGCAAACAATTTTAAAAATAAGGTAGTAGAAGATAAGGAAGAGAAGAATTTTCTCTTAGAATAAACATGTATATGACTGCTGGCATCTTGCTTTGAACTAAAACAAGGTCCTTCAGAGTGAAAAAAATAGATAAACTTGCCCAAACAACTAAAACACCCTGCATAAGGTTGTAGAATTTATATTCTCAACAGGCTGGACACCATGTGACACCACTAATACATATTCCTCAATGGCAGAACCCGAGGTAAAATGGCAAGTAACATTTTTGGGTTAGAGTCAGCCCCCAGCTAATGCAGGATCTACAGGGAGTATGTTAAACCTAGATGTCAATACATTTGCTGTTGCATTTGGAATAAAACTAGTAGAGAGCTGTAGGAAGGAGGAACTTCAATTTTAGATACCCATTCCAAGGAATAAAAGCTTTACTAACTTCAAAAGGACAAACTGACCTAGGATGTTACAGAAACTTTCCTCAAACTTTCCTCCCGTTTTGCTTTTTTTTTAGTACGTACATACTAGCAAATGAAAAGTTATTTTTTCCCTGGTAGAGATTACAGTAAAAGAGATGAGAACCTTCACATGGGAGGGAGTATTTTAGAGCAATTTAAATAAACCATGACTTCCTTCATGTGCTGACAAAGAGGTAGACTGTTGTTTTATGTCTTCTGAGAATGATGAGGTAGTATGCAGTAAGATGGCTGCTGTAACTCATTACTATGGCCAGATGATCTGAGACAGCATGTAGTATGTGAGAGATATACATTGAACTACATAATTAATATTGGAAATTAAGGATGTGACACTGAAACTGATTTAAAATTGCTTCCCAAATGAATATGTTCCTCAGATGACAAAGATGAGTGTACTTCTAGATATGATGTTAAGTAATATTTGAGGTACAATGAACTATATAATAGGGGAATCATTAAAGCAAGGATTATAGCAGCAATAGATTTGGGATTAAAACAAAAATGAAAGTGAGAAGTGCTGCCAAAAAGTTAAACCTGGAAAAGAAGAAATGTGCCCTGGAAATGTGCTGTTTTATACTGCAGAGCTTTATTAGAAGGAAATATTTCATTAATGAAGTCTGGGACAGAGAAATGGTGAAATATGCCAAAGATGACTATAGCAGGGGCAGGCAAAACCCTGCCTCATGGAACCCATGAACTTTTGGCATTGAGTGAGTGGAATCAATGTCTGCCAGCAAAAGTCAGTGGGAAATCACCAGAAGAAATGTCCAGGTTAGATGCACCGAGGAGATTTACATTTGGTTTCAGAGGAGACAGATCCTCCTTTGAAAAAAATATTGTTAAACATGACCCAGTGAATATAAATTTAGAAAGGAATTGCTGTCCATCTGCAGTTGCTAAGTCCCATTCTGCCAATCTTATGCTCAACTAAAATCAATTGGACTGTTCAAAGGGCAAGGTACTGCTCACCATAATGCAGTAGCTTGCTAAAATACATTAGAAACTGTTTCTGTGGGCCTGTTTTAACTTGTGCAAGGATTGATGATAAATAACTTGGTGAATAAAATGTCATTTTACATACATTTACTTGAAATAATTCTGGGTTTCAAGCTTCACCCATTATGTAGAGTTTCTATGGTCCCCTTGGCATATTATGACAATTAGCTTAGCTAGGGTAGGTACTTTTAGTCAAACCTTCCATTTCTATACAATAAGAATAACTGCAAAACAAATTAATATCCAAAATTCATTAAATCTTATGAGGTCTTATATATTTGGAGTGGTGCCCAGAATATGTATTGCAAGCTTTCAGTATGTTGGAAGTGCTAATACATGTAAAATATATTCCATCAGATTCAGCCAAGATATGCCTATGAGCGCAGAATGATGCAAAAAGAGGCACGTGCCAGTTAAAGTTAGTAGCAAGTCACTTCCGTGTAGGCATTCACTGCTTTCTTACAGGTGAAAACCCAGCTGAATGATGTGTCCACAAGTCATCTGCTCATTAGAAAGTATGACAAGAGGAAATCTGGCTTGTGTTGTGTTTTGGTAGCAAAATGTCAGTAGAAAGTGAATCAAAGTAGCATAGGCAAGCATCAATGGAAACCTTCAGAGTTTGCTTTGATTTGGATTCCAAAACTGTGCAGCCTTGAGCCACGTCAAGGGAATTTTATCAGAAATGCATCGTACATGACATGGGAGTGGATGTAATGCTGCAGTACAGCCCTTGTGTGCCATCTAGCAAGACCATTTGAAGAAGCTGCAGCCAGGTTCAGTGCTGTGTTCCCTTCCATGTCTTGTGACCCTGGACACAAATGTGGCTGGCAGGTAAAGGATACATGAAGTCAGTGAGTGGGAGAGAGGCTGCAGTACCAGTGCTTGGTGTTGCCCTAGCTATAGGAGAATCTTGGTGTGAGGCTCACACTCAAGTTAGGTTAGTTGGCAGATCTTAGAAATGAAAATTTAAATTTAAATGGGCAGATATTTGAATTGCAAATATTTGCACTCTATTTTGGGAATTGAAACAATAGGATACAACTCTACCTGACTGCTTTAGTGATGGCTGTTGTCCTTTTCAGATGAGATAGCAAATACTTTTGAAGAAACTTCAATTATTCAGTGACAGGGAATCAGAAGAATTGTGCCCAAAACTTAGTAACAATAGGTTAGATAAAGTAATAAACTTTTTAGAGAATATTTAGAAGCAGTGGATTTTTTTACCATGGTGTGTAATATCTCAGACTTACATTATTCTTTTAACAGAGAATTACACCTACAGGCTTTTGTAGGTAAAAGGTGAGAGAGGAAATAACACCATCTGTGTTTTGCAAATGGAAAATGAAAGTATAAAACTCAGTGGCTACATTTGCAAAGTTACTTAGTTAAAATCCCTTGGAGTCAGGCATCCAAATTCCCATAAAACTCTTGCCCAGAGTGACTTGCCTAAGGCCACAGGGGAAGTTTGTGGTAGAACTATTTAAATCAGCTCTCCTGACTCTCTTAAACAACATCATATTTCCTCTGAATTAAGTCATACTTTTTCAGATACAGGTTGTTGAGCATTTCTGGATTTATAAAGACCCCAATTCTACAGTAAAATGCATGTTCAGCTTCCTTACCCAAGAAGTTAAGGTTAACCTACTCATAGCAGCCAAATTTAGGTATTTAATTCAGTTGCCTACAGCAGGACATCTGAGTCTGTATATAATCAGGAAATTATACTGTGAAGAGAGTTAAGTAGTGAGGATTCTCTGAACTACCCTCTCCAGGCCCCATTGACTATGTTGGGTGTCTATACTACTGAGGTTTCCTACGGTTAAATAGATGCCTAAAATGAGGTGTCATTGGAAATGTGGGAGTTGTTATCTGGGTCTCTAAAGTGAGGCAGAAAGGAAAAGAGATGAAGTCTTAAAGTGAAATATATTTTTACTCAGCATGTTTTGGAGGAGGTGCCTTATCTGCCACACTCCCTGTTTAAAAATAAAAGAAAATAATTAAAAATTTTTAAGAACTAAAATAATTTTTAAAATGTCACTTTATGAAGTCAGGCTAAAAATAAAAGTAAGGGCCATGTTTGTTAAGTAACTGTTCTTTTAGCTTAATACTGATTAGAGAACAATTAATTTCAAGCTAAACATAATCACCATAGTAAATTATTGAATACAAATGATGGGGAAAAAACCCTCAGGGAAAGTCCTTTTAAGACTACAAAGATATTTATTCTAATATATAAATATATACATAATTACAGAGGGATCATTTTAAGAGTTGAGCTGTAGTTGCCACCCTCATATATAGATATGCCATACTGTGTACTGTACTTTAATTAGGGGAGGTGATTCAGTTAAGTGATCAGTTAGATAATTTATTTATAAATGCTGTTATCCATACTGTGAAAAAAAAAAAAAAAAAAAAAAGAAGTGAACAATTAGTTCTTTTTTCAGCTACTCCTTAAATGCTCTATTTTTGAATGAGGACTGCTGCTAAGGGAATGGTATAGTTTCCTCTATTTTGTCATTAAAGGGGACATTTTACACATAGTCCTCAGTTCTTTAACAGTCTGTTTCTAAGCTTCTTGTTGTCAACAGATCAACATCTTTGACTAATTTAGCCAGACCATAATTACAGCCAGTGTAAAGAATAAGGGAGGCCCCTGACTACATGTTGCAGGGCTCAGCAGGGCAGAGCACAGGCTTGCCCATCACAATTACATGGTTTCAAAAAAAGCTCCTGATGGGCATTACTCACAGCAAATTCCTACACTGAAGTTTATACATCTAAGTTTTTATTATAGAAGAAATGGCAGCTGAAATTACAATTGACTACAAAAGTGATTCAGTAATTCATATTCCTGTTTGGATTAGTAAGATACAGAAAAGTGACATAAAAAACCACCTGACATATTCTGAATAAAATGGATGAATGTGAATTTCTGGGGAGACGTTTGCTCAAGACAGTATCAGGAATTCGCTGAAAAGCCGTCTCTGTTCAGAGAGAGCTAATGGGCATGTTTTAAACTCTCTGACTTTCCTCAAAGGTAAGCAAAATCACTGCACTGCTAGGTTAGCTGCTGCTTGCAGCCGTGGGATCAAGTACCCAGTTAGTCACATGTATAGAAACTCAGTGCTCCCTGGAGGTAGCTGTTAGTATTATAATTTAATCACCCTGGGATCTGCCATGGGAAATAATCAGGCATGAGGTGAATAGTTAATTCTATGTAAAATGTCCTGGAAAAAAAAAAAGAACATCAGGCTCCAGATAAAAGTTAGAAATTCACAAAGTGAAATGAATGTCTGTACTCAGTGTGAACATAATTTCCCAAATTTTTAATCCTTGTGCTTCCATTTCAGAATTAAATAGCACTGGATTTCAGAATGCCAATACCAAACTTACAGACTGTTCCTTTTTTTTTTTTCTTTTAAGTCCCAAGTATCCTAAAATGTTTAATGTCTACAGAGGGAAAAAAAAAAAAAAAAGTGTGCTTGAATCATGCCTTCAAGGAACAAGGAACTGTCTTGTAGTTCCATGGTCCCCTAGGGTGGGAGGCAGTGGGAGGATGCAGAGGTACACCCATTGTGTTATGGGCATATGCCAACACCTGCAGTGACCCCGGGTAAGGAAGAGACTTCAGATCCCTCATACCCAGGTAAAATCCTACTTGGGCAACAGCAGCTACTTCAGACAAAATGATGGCAACAGACATTTGGTGTCTCTCTGAAGCAAAACTGTATGCCCTTCATCCACAGACAGATTATTTTATGCATCATTTCAGTTACGCTGGATGCTTCCTCTTCGCCATGGGTAAATTTCCGAAAGTTTAAGGCCCAGAATTGCTTGGAGTTTCCCTGGGGCACTGCGGCATTGCCTGCCCTGCAGCTGCCCTGCTTTCTAATGGTGTGATCATACTGTAAACTGACAGGTGTTGCAAACGTAAGCAATCAAGGAGAAATAATAAAAAGGGATCTAAAGAGCTCAGAAATACGTGCAGGAAGCAAAATGAGATTCAAGCTGGAGAAGTGCAAGCTAATACGTCTGGAGGAAGTAATAAATTCAATTCTGGCCAGCTCAATAGCAGAAATGTGAAAGGAATTTAGAGACAATGAACAAAAATGATGAATAGGCAAGACAGAGTAGCTTCTGCAGAAAGATGAAAGCACCAAGTGGGCAGTCCTGAAGCCCTTACGCAGCCAACGTTAGGTAATCATGGTATTCCAGAATCTATTCCTATTCTTGGCCAAAAAAATAATTAGTGCTCAGATGAACAAGTAATGAGGACAACCCAAAGAGAAGGAAGGTTGAAAGACAGGGACCGACCAAACTCAAGTGCAGGAAGCCACGGGAGACACAGTATTTCCTGTGGAACAAGTCTGCATCGGCATCAGGACAGTCTTGAAAGAAAGCAGAGCATTTTATCTTGAGTTTCTTATTCCATAGGTGTTTGGGCTGCTTGTGGGTTTATTACCTAGAAGTGACATTATTTCTAGTGTTTGGAGGAGATAAAGGATAGTATGTACTCAGGGAAAAAAATGTGGAGGAAGTGTGGGGGTTTGAAACAAAAGGCAGAAGGTACATTGTATGGTATTGCCCGTATATGAAATGGTCTAAAGAGATGATTACATTTATATTTGATCTCACATTAAAATTTACATAAATAAATTCCAATTTCTCATATTAAAGTTAGACTATATTTATAAAATGTTTAATAAAATTGAGCGCAATAAACATTTCTATGATCTTGTATATTAAGTAATTCCCTATATTTTAAAATTGCACAGAAATTTCAGCTGCCATGGTCACTGTGTAATTCAAGACAAAAAATTGGTGAACTGAAGGATAACATTTTCCAGCACACCTGAGCCTTGCAAGGTATTTCATTTTGAAAATTCATTTATAGCTAGAACTTTCAGTGTAGTTTGCAGTATCAAGTGCATATATTTCAGAATTTTATATATATATTTCACCATGATTATATACTTTATTCTTGACATTTATTTTGTCCCTTGTCATTAAAAACATCACCAATTCAATATACTTGTCAACAGTTTCTTTACTAAGCACATAGATATAAAAGTAAAAATTGATTCCACTGTCCATACACAATGTTTTAAATACAGGGATCTAGATATAAATCATGCGGTCCTGGAGGATGATTTTAGGTGACTAGGAAGCTGAACATCTGTTCTGTAGGTGAACATAATGACAGCTACTCTCATATTGTCAGAAAGGCAGTGTGTTTATTCCCAAACTTTTTGTTTGATGCTTGGCTGTGTCTCAGTGTGGATGATGCAAATGACATCTTTTGAGAAGTAAAGTGCATACAAGTATTTGAAACACGGGCATGTCTGATCTAAAAACTTTTGCCACAAGTTGATCATGCCAGTTGTTGGGAAGTTCTCACTAGTAGCCATATGTTGCAATCAAGATAAGCGATTACTTGTCATACATGTTTTAAATTGAACAGGAAAAGCTTATGTTTTTAAGGTAGAACTCCCTGGGAAAAGGTACTATACCACTCACTCTGTCTGTACACCAGCTATTAGAGGGCTGATCAATACCAGCAGTGTTACTTTGCAGTAAGACTTCTCAGGTTATGAGATCACTGGGCCGAATAACAAAAAGTCATTGCATATCCTGGAGTTACAATTCCATGTCTCTGCAGGAATAACTTAGCCCAGCAAGAACTGGATGGGGCTGTGTTTGTGTTATTATTATTTCCGCTTCATGATTGTTTTAATTGTGACTGAGAGACCTCAGCCATTTGTTAACAATTTGGGGTTTTGTCAGAGGTGTGGCAGTGAATGTGAGTTGATTTGGAAGAAAACACTTGGAACAAATTTCTTTGATTGCTGTATAGAATTAATCAAGATGCCAATAAAAACAAGAGTCCAGATTCAGACTGTGTTCCTACAACAGTGGGAGGTAGGACCAGAGTAGATTTGTGGAGGTTTTCTCCCTATTATTCTGTGAAGTTGGTGAGAGCTCCGTAGTTTGTGCTGTTGCTCCACCAGCTTCAAGTAAAATGAAGCACAGGCTCACTGAACAGTTGATTTCTGCTGTTTGTGAGCCTCCGATACCCTTTACCTTTACACGACTTTTAGGTTCCCTCTCTCACTTTCCTGACAGTAGTACACTTCTGATAGATAAAATGAAATGATTTAGCACAGAAGAAAAGAAACTGTGCACAAATGAAATGCAGCTGAAAAGAAAATCAGTCTCAAGGGTGTGCGCATATTTTTATCCAGTCAAAACAAACAGTAGAGACTCTATGAACCAATTGTTTCTGTAAATATTGCAGTATGGCCAATGCAGAGAATCAAGAATCACTACTTGGTTGAATGCCATTGCTAACAATTAATGGTGAAAGTGGCTTTTCTTATCCTCCAACCACATGCATATCTCCCTTGAGCTAAAGGAGAAATTCCTCTAGTTAATATGCAAAAGTGGGCACAATGCTGAGTTGCCTTTCATCTATCTCATGTAAGGCCAAAGGTCTTAAAGAGGATCAATGCAGTACATACAAGCTAACTTCAAAGAGCTGACTGACCATATGATATAGTTCCAGCTACTAAATGACATTTAGAAGACATATAGAAGGTGGTTTTATTCCTGTGTATGTGCTGAAAGAGACATACAAAATTAATTTAAATGGAATAGTGAATACTGATGAGACCTTGTGGTTCGTGAGGAAGATTGTGAATCCTCATGTCTTTTTATTCTCATACCTGGTGACTGTTCCCTCCTTCAAGAACTATTCTTTGCATTTGTGTATGGTAAGCTTGTGACTTGTTTAATAAAGAGCTCACAGAGCTGTTGAATGTTGTATTTTGCATTCATAGAATTTCTTCTTAATATGAGATAATCACCTTAGATTTTCAAATGGATTAGGGAGGCAACAATTGCTTTTCAAACAATCAAATCCTTTGACTGGATATTTTTACTGGGAGGGATTGTTTGGGGGCTGTAATCAGTCAACAGTGCCTGGTTTTGTTGTATTTTGATGAAAAGCAGCTTGTCACTGCCTTGGAGAAGGCTGAGAGTGTCTGGGTGTTGGACTCTTCAGAAAACATGGTTATTCCATTCAGACTCTGAAACAGGAGCTGAGCTACGCTGAAAATCCATTTCCCTTTGTAGATGCTACGAACTCATAGAAATCAGTGCCAAAAAAGTCCCCAGAATGGGGACACATTGTAATCACAACACACCGAACCCCAGCCATGATCAAATCAGAGACTTTTGAACTGTTATGTGCGGTCTTGTGCTACTGCATCTGACTACGTTTATTTTGAGGCTTCAGACAAGCAATTGCAGAACAATTCAGAATGAGAAACTAAACATGCTTCTATCAGGGATATCTCAAAATAATTTCAGATAGTTACAGAAGAAATTCCTCTTCTACCCTCCTGAAACGTGATCATTACAATAACATATATTGCAAGAGAAAGCATCTGTATCAACACCTTCTAACATAAATGGACGGAAATACTGACTTTGCCTATTATTATTATACAGGTTGTTAGTGCTGCTAATAATATGTTTCTTAAGCTCCACAGCTAGATGAGTTTCCTGTGGAATTGTCTAAACCCTTCCAATGCTAACTGTTTTCAGTATTAAGAAAAGTATTTGCAGAACTGCTGTACCAGAATAAGGCCACCTTTCCCAGGAAATACAGCTCCAGTTACAGTTGTATTGAAAAAAGGCCAAAAAGGCCAGAGCAGAGCACTTATAGACACAGAGCCTTGTCATATATGGAATGCTAAATTATTGCTGACGTCCACCACTTGTGTTTAGAATTGACTTTGCAATGGGAAGTTTACTGTGGCAGGACCAGAAGGATGCCAGCAAAAGTGAATGAAGGCAAACTCCTACACACTTTTGCAGCTCAAAACGTTTCTGCCCCACATATACAGAGCACTTCATTTGTTCTTGGGTTCTTGTCTCTTTTCCAAAGCCCACAGGCTGCCTCGCCCTTCATCTTCCTGAATTCTTTACCATTTTCTGGCAGCTATCTGCTGTGTCTCAGTTGGAAATGTCTGCTCCTCTGTCTTAATTTAAAAAAACTCCAACACTTTCTTCCAGTTCCTTTGGAGAGAAGTGCACATCATAGACTGTTGCTCACAGGATCCTGTATCTTTGTCTCAATAGCTGTAACAGCATGAGCAGAGAAAAAACAGGTAGATGTGAGATCAGCTTGCAGAGTAGAAAGTGGATGAGCCTTCAAACAATCCTGTATTCAAACCCAAATTGATTGCTGAACTTGCAGCTCAATTTTCATTTCCCTTGATGTCATATTTTTAAATAAATATGCAGGCTTTTTTTCAGTTGTTATTACCCAGCCTTCTATTACTGCTGTTGCCACGATGTTCCAAGCAGCCACGTGGTGTCTATGTGAGAAGTCTCAATATCTGCAGATTGGTTACAATAACAATCTCGCTGGTTCCTCAGTTTAAACAATTTAAAATGTCATGTCAAGAATGAAAAAATATTAATCACTGCACAGCTCAAAAGAGTTCCTAGGAAGAAGACTGAAACTGTGGATTCAGCAGCCTCTTGAATGAGATGGGGATGGTGCTGAGAAGGAAATAACCTTTGCCTTGAAATGTCTTGTTGGATGAGGATTATGTGAGATCCTGTAGTTTCTGAGCACAGATCCATGCAGCTCAACTTCTTTTTTGTTTTGAAGAAAACCACCATGTAATGTGAAGGAGCATTGGTACATAAAGGGTAATATTTGGCTACTTTGGGATAACTAAAACAAAGAAAAATAATTTCTTTTCATTATGATCTAAGTGGCAGTTTGTCTAAGCAGCATTTAATGATTATAACATCAGGGACCAACATTTTTTCTTTCATAATTACCCCTGTTAAAGTGAAGACATACACACAATTGACCATGAAACAAGAATCAATTTTTTTTTTCTTTTCTCGGTATATATTTGCCATATGATGT
>JAAGNO010004179.1:0-24237 GCA_033439905.1 Ceryle rudis | reverse complement strand
TTGAGGTAACATCAATTAAAACACAATCAACCAAAACAAAAAAAAAAAAAAAAAAAAAAAAAAAAAAAAAAATGAAAACCCACAACAAAACAACCACGATAAAAAGACAAAGTAAATACTGTTTTGTCAGAAAAGTTATGAATTACTTGAAAGGCTGATATATTAACCATATTAGTAAGAGTGATTTACTATTTCAGGGTTCTGATAAAGACAACTGATGTAATCTGTATAATTAATCTATGTCAACTCAAAGAGATTCTTATCTCCTAAAAGAAATTGGTGAAGGTAAGAAGAATTGATTTCCTGCCCCTCCCATCTATCTGGTGAACCCATGTTTGAAGAACAGCATTGCTGGTTTGTTGTTTACTGAGAAGCAAAATCTCACCAATATATTTAGCAAACTCAGAAGGATGAAAGGCTACCCTCACATTACCATCACAAACAGAAATCAGTCAATTTAAACCAGCGTGCAATTACAGGTGGTTTTGGTTGAATACAGAGAAGTGGCTAAGCTAGAGATTTTCACACACCTCATATCAAGAATATCATAATATTGTCTTCTGTAATGAAAAAATAAAAATAAAAATCACATGGATTACTCTAAAATAGATTTTTATGTGCCTGAAAAATTAAGACAGCTCAATCGGAATTGTTCTGTGACATAATAAACCTGTCCTGAGGCTTTACAACACTAAGTTTTGCTTTGAAAAGCTCTACAGGAAAAGGAACAAGACAAGTCATACAGAAAAATCCACAGGGAAAAAAATCAAGTAAATATTAGCCTGAAATTTTGGCCTTATAGACTTTTCTGAAAATAAAAAGTTCTCAAAATCTTTGTACAAATGCATTACTTCCTTTATTGACAGACATTAATTATATGCGTTGATTATATAATATCAGCATAATTTTCTGGGGTTTTTTTCTTACAACCTTATCTCTGAAAAGCCAAGGTTACACAGACGGCGGTATTTCTGAGAGACTTCCTTTCAAAGGAAACTATTGGCTACATTACTGAATACACCAAGTTCTATTGCATAAATTTCTTGACCAAATGAAGCTATCATGAAAATTAGTTGTTTTTTACAGATTTAGATGCTGGAAACTGGGATGAAAATAACTGTGGTGACTGTAGCTTTTGTATCTTTCAGAGCAACAGTCTGTACGTAGTGTTGTAACGGAATATCTCTACAGAGCTCAGTACTTAGTACCCATTGCTCAGATCACATTTTCTGCTACCTCTACTGTTCTTTGAAACATAATTAGCTGTCAGTAGAAGCCTAATTTCAAGCAACTGTTTCTAGTATTTAGGGGACTTCAAGAATCTGTGCCTACAATTCAGCCAAAGTATCCACACATGCTCATAAATTATACAGAGACGTTTGTGATAAAAATTGATCTCTCATGCAACATAACAAAAGAATGTACGTTGTGTTGCCACGCAACTTTGGAAATTCAGACTAACATCTTAGCCAATTTGTTATGAATGTGCTGGTGCTGACACCATCACAGGCTCACTCCTAAAAGCAAGAACCACCACCCACTCACAATAAAATCAGACACGATTAGCTAAATGACCATTTCAAAAGAAATTAAAATACCAAGTCATATTGTGGGAGGATTGCAACATCTGCAATTGAACACTCCAGTGTAGCCTGCATATAGATAATCAGAGACTTAATGAAGAATAACAACAGAAAGACTTCTCTATGGAACCAAGCTTCAGAAGCCAGTAGTAGACTCCAACAATTTTTCACTAAATCCATGTTAAAATGACATTGACAGTTGATTCCAACTCCATTAAACCTTAAACAGTTTAGACAGTTAAACAATTAGGAAAAAAAACCCATAAATTACATTTTATGTCTTCAAAAAGCACCATTCCAAAAGGGATGGACACAGTAAATTTAGCTTAAATTTTTAATGGATTCTTGTCATTAAGCACAAAGACAAAAATCATCCTGATGAGATAAAAGGCAACAGGTAGAAACTGAATAAACAAGACTGTTAACCAAAGATGTTGCATTATCTAAGTTGGGTAACATTAATCTAAGAACCAGAATTTCCCTTTTCATGGATTAGAAATACCTGTATATGTATAGTCTAAACACCCTACTTGGAAATTCTGATTAAAAAATTTAATGTACTTAATGCTAACTGAACTTAAATTTAGAACTATTTCTTGTGCTCCATTTTACACTTTCTAATACTATTTAATGTAAGAGATCAAATACCCTGTGAGACAATCACCTATCAATGGCAGAAAGAATATATAGATTAATGTAGGTTATGCAATTTCTGATTTATTGTTTACACAACTGCAATACAATGCAATACATACCAAAAAAAGTTTTCCCTACAAACAGCAATGGCAGTAAAGCTCCCCACCTGCTATTAACTTAGCAGTCAAAAAAATCACACTGAAATACACAATATGCCTGCAATTAATGCCTGCCTAAGTAGCCAGGTCCTGCGATCTGCCCTAAAGGCCACAGAAATCAGACTTTCATCGACTGGCTAGAAAAGGCAAGTTAATAGTTGTGGGTCTCTGGTTTATCTCAGGAGTTTTATACTGGAATTTTATAGTAAAAGAATCCACTATTAATTTCACCCTCCCTTACATAAATGTCAACCACCATATATTAGCCTATCCCTTAAGGACACCCTTACTAATCTTGTGAAAAATATTGTAACAGCAACCTTGTTATGAAAGCCTGTGTTATTTTGCAATCACAAATAAAACTGCTCAGATAAATATGCTTGAGCATAACAATCACATTAGAGTAAAGCAAATCTCAGCAAAATAAAATGCTTTACAAATGATTCGGTCTGTGGTATACTTTTTAGGTTAGTAAAAAATTAATTTGTGTTTTGAACAAATTAATAGAACTGCTTTCCTGAGAGTTTCAATTGTGTCTGCAACAATAAATAAAACAAACTATTTTCAAAAGCACCATCCCACAACAATTCACCAACTCCTTCAAGCTAGTTTTGTGTTATATCATTCATATGGTTGCTTTGTGAATTGGCTACCACATCTTCTCTCTGCTCATCCTGAACAGAACTAAAGTAAAAAGGAAACCCTTATCAAGGTACATAATTCCCACCACAGTCCTCTCCTTCTAATAAAATAATCTAACATGACAAAAATTACGTCAAGAGTTTGGGGAGAAAAGGAGGAGGGAGGTGAAAAGAAAGCACTGAGGTTTCTGTCACATTCAAGTAGCTCGGACACTGAAAGTTGTCTCATTTTAGGCTGAAATGCACAAAAAAATAGTGTTCAGCAAGGTTTCCAGGTGCCAGTCTGAAAAGTAAACTGCATTTTTCTAACACCTTAAATTCATTTAATCTCTTCATTGCTTAGTTCTTGTGTGATGCAGACAGAAAGAGCAGGTGCTGTGCCGCACGCAGACTCTACGCAGCCTATAAACATGAAACTACATTTCTAAATATTTTAACGTAGTACAGTGATCTGCCTACTGGAATGTTGAAATTATTGCTATAATCAACAAACAGTAGTGCAGAAAAGAAGTAGACAGTGAAAGAATAGCTTGAGAAAAGGCATTTTTAGAAGTTCAGAATTTTGTTACGCAAATTGCTTACAAAAAAATCGATCTAGTGGAGTGAGAATTCACCAAATAAAAAGTAACACACAGAATCAGTAGGAAAAAAATATTTTGGTGGTTTACCAGGTGTAAAACAAGAGAAGTAAGATAAACATACAAATGAGCTGTAGTAACAGTACAATAACAGAGAATCCTGACCATGGCTTCTGTTGAGGATGAGCAAGCCTAAAAGTAATCTAGAAGTTATTATGAAATTAAGTTGTTGAGGGGAGGAATAAAAAAAAACCCCAAACCATAAATGGCGTAAGTTCATTTTGTTAAGGAAGCCAGGTTTTACTAACCGAACACATACTTTTTTTTTAGCCTACACTGCCATCTTCTGGTTATGCCAACTATATCATCATGGTATGGCAAAATGCCAGGTAAACATTTAAATCTGAAAAAGAACAAGCCTTAATAGCATGCACATTTGCATTAACAGAAGATCTGGAGGAGATCTGTTGCATTTATATGGAAAAGCACTGAACGCATAGATGAAGAAAAGTATTCTGAAGAAAAGACAGAACACAGAGCAGAACACTTAAATTAGCTGACTAAAACTGTCTAAAAATCCCATGTAATCATGCTTGCCTCAGGGTTTTGCTGCTGTGGGGTGTTGGGGTTTATTATCTTTTTAATACTTTATTAAGTTAACTTTTGAAACTTTGAGTTAAACTATGCAATTTGAAAAAAAGATTGGCAAATAATTTAGGATTAAAAAGACAATGTACAAAGTGATATTTCATTCATTAACAGACTAAAAGCAACAATATATTGTTAAGTACCTCTCTTGTAACATTTAATCTGTGTACATATACTAAATCAGCTCCGTGCTTCACTATACCAGGAAGAAAAAAGAGCATTGTTTCTTAAAATGATTATTACAGCATCTTTCTCTAGTTTCCCAAATTACTTATCAACCTTTATCATTACCAAAACGAACTTGAGTGAAGCTTTAGACTGTGCTCAAATAAAAGTAAGAGTTATTTTTGCTAACTAAAGACAAACCGCTGTTTAGACCATCAGTCTGGCCCTAAAATTCAGACCTATAGGATAAAAAAATACATGATTTACGTGGCCCTGAGAAAACTTACAATAAACTTGGGTAGATTTTAAACACACAGGAAATTAAAAGGCAAGGTAAGAACAGTTTGTGACATTTACAAAAACAAGTGATTTGAAGAATGAATTTCAATGTCCCTTGAAAGCACTTGCTTCTCACTGCAATCAAAAAGTGGTCGGATATACAGCACTTAGCGAGCGCAGCACAGGAAATTTGTGATGGGGTACAGCACTTTCAAAGAAAGCAGCATATAATGAAGATACAGTCAACTCTCCGAGACAGAATTTGGGAGATAAATGCATCTGGAAAACACACACGTGTGCTAATTGCTACTCAGATGAAAACTAGATACAGTGGACAATGACATATTATGCATTTGATGCAATGAGAAGACAGAGAGAGCTGCAGTTCAAGCAGCCCAGAGGAAGAGTAAAGCAGTGTCAAGGCAGAGTCAGTGGGGTACGCCAGATGTAGCCAAAAGAATCAGAGATGTACCATGTTACATAGTTCAGGTAATTGTTAACGAGCGCTCTGTAACTACTTGGAAACAGAACAGCAGAAAACCGGAGTTGGAACATTTAAATGTCTCCCTAGAATGAGCCACAGACAACTATTACTTTTAAAACATGTTATCTGTACTTACATGAATGTACTTACATTATAGCTTAATTCTCTATAATAAAATATATAGGGAAATTAACATGTCAAAATTGCAGACTAAAATGACTACAGTACAGCTGCTAGAAGACGTGACAGTGTAACGTACTTTGCTAGAAAACTCAGTCACTCTAAAGTAGCATTAAAGACATACATGTTTAAAACGTATAAAGTGATTTTTAATGCCTTTAAAGGAAACCAGCACATACCACTATATTTAGTGCTCTGAGATTTTTTTTTTTTACTCAGTTGTGACCCTTGGTATAATGAAATTGGAGGAATAACTAAATCAAGAAGCAAAACTCAAACAGGCAAGACACAATAAATTTTGAGTGCTTTTGTTGTTGCTGTTGTTTGAGGGTGTGTATAAAAAAAAAAAGGGAAAAAAAAAGAAAGGAAGGTACTTGACAAGCACTTCTCCAGGCTCTTCCAACGTATTTTCAGGCACTCCTTTAAAATAGCCAAAGTTTGGAATCCCAGGCAAACTTCCAAGGAAAACCACCGATCTGTAATGTAGCAATCTTCCTGAGCAACAGAAGCGGCGTCAGAGAATTTCATGAACAAGCTCTTAGATATTGTGCGCATGTTCCATTAAAGCCTTGACTTAAGCACGTCAGCCTCTGGTCTGAGTGATGAATTCAGTGAATAGTAAGTTAGAACTCAAATAGAAGAAAAATAAGATAAAGACATTTTTGGTCTCTGTTTCATGAGTTCCATTCCATGTTGGTATTTCCGTTACCAAACCAAAAGCGAAGTCTGCAACTGCTCCCTAGCCCCTACAATTTCAAACTCTACCAAATCTTCAGTGAGTGCATTCTCCAAGACAGTGGTTTCGTTTGACAGTACTGACTGAATCGTGAATTATCACCAGCACAATTAAACATGAACGACTGAGCTTTTTAAAAATTAAGCCCCGACCACACACAATGCACTTCACAGATGCCACTTGATTCAGCAAAGTTCTTTTCCTTAAGCATTTTAATTTGCAAAGATACTTTGAGTTTATCAAGCTTATTATTCCTCTAGATAACAATTACTTTTGGAAGGATGCTTTGTTTGCAACCAGACTCATTAAGCAGAAGAAAAAGAACCCTGAGACACAAGATTTGCAATCTCATACTCTTATGTTATTAATACATCTCTCTACTAATGATGAAGTTAATTATTTATCACAGTAAGAGAAGAAACACTATACGGAGTATTTGAACCCATTAAAATCTCTTTAGAAACATTAAACCATTCTATGATCAGTTCGCCCCAAACCTGAATTACATAATCTACTGTATTCTTAAATGCAGATAATTACTTACCCTTTTCAAGGGGAAAAAAACCAAAAACAAACACAACAGAAAACACACACATGAAAAAAAAATAAAAAACCCAAAAAAAACCCAACCCAAACAAAAAAAAAAAAAACCCCCAAACCATCAAAAACCAACCCACCCCCCCCCAAAAAAAAACCCACCCCAACCAACAATAAGGAAGGTTTCCTACTTCACAAAACTGAAAACAATGAAATAACAGCTTCATATAGTTGAATATTGTTCTGTAATCTCAAAGGCATTTTTAAGGAGATTTTGACTTTAACAGAAATAAAGCTATGATGAATAGATGGGAGTGTTGCTTTTATGCATGCGATTGAGTTTTAATATTCTCAAAGATTTGCAGCAATACCGATTCTAATGTTTTAAATTTAGGTTTTGTACTTTTTAGTTGCACTGTGCAATAAAGAGTTAAAATTTGTTACACTTTAATAAACAGTGAGTTACAGTTCTTTAAAGCATTTTATAGAATATAAAAAAAAAAAATCATAGAAAGGCAAAATTCTTTTATTTTACTGTTTTATAAACTATTCAAATACTTTCATGAGGAATTTCCTCCCAGCAGCAGTTAGAAACACACTGGTTAAGCACTTTGCATTTTCAACAGCAGCGAAAAGGAATCAAACCAGAAAACAAAGCCAACTCTCTTCAGCTATCTAGAAATGTGTTCAACCGTTATGGAAAAAAAAAAATGGTGAAGATAATGACTTGCCAAGGTCATAAGATCCAGTAGCAAAGCCTGAAAATGTGTTCTTGACTAGTTGTTACCTACCTCATCTGTCATCTCAAAGCTCAATAGCATAGCTTGATTCAAGGTATTACTATGAACCAAAGAAATACTGAACTCCCTCCAGCAGAAATAAAATAATACATGCACGTGAAGAAAACAGCACAAAGAAAAGACAAGTCAGCAATATGATGAAATTGCATAAGACTTTGGTTGCAAAGGCAAAAATTTTCAGGTGGTAGCGGTAAACAGCATTGTAACTGATGATCTAAGGTACAGAGAATGGTTTATAGGAAAATAAACTATTTAATGAGCTGGTGTCATGGGACATCAATTAGTGCAGTCAGATTTTACCTTCCCTCGCAAATGTTGTCTTATGTCATTCACTAACCATTTCTCTGTTCGGGAAGAGACCACAGTGAATCAAAGTTGTATGAAATGAGCACATCAAACAAAGTTGCCGGAATAGATGCTCCCCGCTGGATTTCAGACAATTCAGACATTTAAAAAGCCTGTTCTGTTCCCTGGTCTTCAACCTTTATCAGATCTTGAAAGTGAAAGACAGTAACAGAGATCAGAATATTTTTATTTTTAATGGTACTGTTTTAAATTCGAAATAAAAAGGTTGTGACTTGCATAGTATGCATATTACCACTATCCAGAAAAAAAAAAGAAAAGAAAAAAAAAAAGTAGTTCTTTTGTAGATTTGTCTGCTGACAGGGAGGGGGAAAAGAAAAAAACCAAAACCAACCAACCAAACAAACAAAAAAACCAAACAAAACCTTACTTTTAGACTTTGTACATCAGCATTCTTCTTTAAAAAATTATCCTGTATTTTTCAGAAAGAACTCCTAATATCTTTTTTAAACAGTCATTACAACAGCAAGTATGCCATAGTGAGACATCCCTGGACACTGGTTGTTTTAATATTGCCCTGGGTGTCCTATTCCAGCAGTCAAGCAGCTGAGATAAATAGCAGAATCCCTGGATTCTTTCTGACCTTGATCAACAAGAAGAAATTTTCAGCTGAACTGCGCAAAATTGCTGTGATTACATAAATCAAATCTGGAAAGCACATGGTTTATATATGAACCATAAAATCCCTGTATCACCCATCATACTGAAAGACAATAAAAAATACCTCTAAGAAAAATGGGAAAACAAAAAAAAAAGGGAATAATCCATTAACCCTTACTTCACTCCTTACATAAAAATATTTCTCATGGTGTCAAAGACAACAGAAACAAGCATACATACTGAAATTTCCAAATGTGGATATACGTATTTAAGCATAAGTGCTCTTATAGTAATAGGCTTCATTAGAGGAAAAGACATTCTGCCTCACTGTTGAAGAAGTCAGGTCTGAAAGAACTGAATTAGGAAGTTTTGATCAAACTACCCAGTGTCAGACGTCCAGGCAGCTGTAAAAAGTGATCTGTTGCTACAGAGAAAAGATTTACCTGGCAAGGGATCCAATACAACATAAAAAGACAAACTGGAATCAGTGAGAAATGAATTGGATTACTGGATAGAAGCATATTCTTGCATGTGTTCAAGCTACTGGGAAAGTAATAGAGCCAGCAGGTATAAAAAAGGCCTTCCAAATGTCTGCTTACCCTTTCATGATCCAATCATAGCCATCCTGTTAATCAGGTTGGATTACATCCCAGATATTAATTTGGCAAAGAAAACAATGGTCTGATTCAGTCTGGCCCCTTCAAATATGCTGAAAACAATCTGCTACTGATAATCTTGCCATGCGTGTGCTCCTGGAAAGCCATCTGATCAATCTACACCTAGACGATAGCAGAAGTCTACACTCAAATACAAATGACATAAGGCTTTCCCTATTCATTAATAGCCTGTAAACTCATCCTCTGCTTCCCAAGGAAGTGCTGAAACATTGGCAGTGTAGGGAGATAGTTCAAAGAGTTATGGGCTCCTTTCAACTATAAATAAATAAATACTGTATGCATGAATAAAAGATTGCTGGCTTAGAAGTAGACGAAAGCAGAGCTTTCTCGCTGGCCATAACAATCCTCTCCTGCTGTTGCGATTCATTTTTGTTCAGCAACCTTAGCCTTCCTAATAGATTTTCCTTAAAACAGTGCTGGTAACACAGCAGTATTTTGGTTATGCAAAACAATGCTGGTGCAGCATCAAGGCCTCTTTGCTCATTCTGACGCCTGCTCACCCGCAATGAGCGGGCCAGTGTCAGGCGAGAGATGGGAAGAGGGTGCAGCTGATTTGAACTGGCCAGAGGAATATTCCATACCGTGTAACATCATGCTCAGCAAGGCAACTAGGGGAGTGGAAGAAGGCAGGGGCTGGTGACGATGCTGGGGGTTGTGTCTTCTGAAGTTGCCATTTCTCAGACTCTCGCTGGGCATTAGTCTGCTGCTGAGGGGAGGAAAGTGACCTTCTCTACAGTATTTGTGAATTCAGGTTTTGGTTTGTTTTGTTTTTTTTCCCGTCTTCACTTAATAAACTGTCTTTGTATCAACCCATGAGTTCTCTTCCTTGTGTTTTTCCTATTCTCTCTCCAATCCCATTGGGCAGGTGGGAGTGAGCGAATGGCTATATTTATAAATTACAACTTGTATATTTGCTTATTTAACCTTTTGGAGAACTGAAAAAGACAAGACGGCAACTGTTCTAATAAGGCTGGTCTGGTAAATTTAATTGGCTAATGGGCAATTTGTGTATCACTTAATACATGAAATGCTGCCCTATAATTTTAAAGAAAGAAAATCTGAATGCATTACCTAGAATTTGGGAATAGAAAATTAATGGAAAATATCTCTGTACCTCAGTTTAATGAAGCAACATTTAGAACATTACTTGCCTAATAAAAGCGTATCAACAAGCCTGATGCATAACAGAAGTAAGAAAAGTATCTATTTTCTAAATGTTACCATCTGGGAGCTTTATGCAAGAATAAATTCTCTTATCGGCTGGATAAATTCTCTGATTCTCTACGAGTGCAGAACACTCTAAGTGGCTTCCCACAGTGGCCTCATTATATAAAGTTCTCTTAGGAGTTATTCTGCTGTGTATTTCTCCTCCGTATCCTGGCAAACATTGACCTGCTCTATGCATTGTTATCATGGCTAGATTCCACCTAGCTTAATGAACTGAATGTCCTTCTTTCCAGACACAGAAAGCACACTTCAAGCAAGAATAAGTGTAGGTAATAATGACAGCTTGCAACAAAGATTTAAGTTGAATGCGCAGCACTTTATAACTCAGGCTAATTATTGAACTATGGAAAATCAGAGGTAAGAGGAATTCCACGCATTGTTTTGCCTTCCCCTTTGCCTTCTCCCAAAACTGACGTTAGCTTTAATTTTTTTAAACTTTACAATGTAACAAATGTAAATGAGTATATCAGAGGCTATATCCTGTGAGACAGATTAAATTTCCATATGCCCGAAGAAATACAAGGTTCCAGATTACTAAAATAGGTAGTGACTAGGAACATGTGGCTCAGCTTAAACAGATGAAGTGAAAAGGAGTTTTAATCATTAAGTAAAGTACACAATATAATTTTCCCTATGCTGGAAATTGAAAACTTTATTCCACAAGGAAAATTGAACATAAAGAGTTAAAAAGAAGTCAAAATGGCTGAAGGTTGCAGGCAAGGCTGTGCTCAACCTCTGTGCTGGGAAGCCTTTGTCTACAAAACCAGCCCTAGCCCCTAGCAAGAAGCTGAATATAAATTCATGTTATAGCAACTTTATCACATTGCAAAGCTCAACCTTTCAGTGTTTCTGTGTCAGGGTGACAGCATGAGACGGTGTACACCTCCAAATGCACAGTCAAACAAGCACATGTAGAAGCTAGAAAGAAAGAGCATAAATTGTCTTTAGCTTCTGCTAGCTGAACTACAGACTTTTAACACTGTGTGTTTAGTACATAAATTCTAGTTAATTTCTAAGAAATATATGTATTTCTTGCTTTAAATACAGGTCTCTTTCATGTCCACCTATGCTTTCGACTGATGTGCCTTTAAATTCTTTCCAAGTGATAAAATCCTAAGAAGGCATTAAAAAATAAGACGTTCAAAACAATTAAAAAAAAAATTAAAAGCAAACCCATTAAAAGCACAGTGGCTTTGACGCCCTTCATTAATATGGACCTCAGCTTCTTCTGTGGTTACCTTTCTGGACGCAGAATTCAACTTCATCTATAAAATCAAATGTATTCTGTACCTGCAGGCTCCAGATCACAACCTGCACGACTCCTGTAATTCTGATGACCTCAGTGCGCGCCCTTTAAAACTAGAAGCACTGCTTCCTGGATTACTTTTGTTTGTTTTCCTGGGATTCACCCTGCAGATCCATTTTCCCGCACTGGGCAGAAGGTGCCCAGGCTGCGAGGGCCCCAGGGACGTCCTGCGTGGCAGGAAACAGCACCTGCCACAGGCTGCCTGGAACCAGCTCCGGCCAGCTCTGCACCCCTCAAGGGGCAGCTGCGAGCCCCTGCTGTGTGCTCAACCTTCACTGCCCTGTTCCAAAATGTCCTCCTGGCACTGAAGCACACCAGGGCCCACCCCAACTACCTCTGCTGCCCCTCGCCTTGCCAGAGCAGTTGGGATGAACCCAGGTCCCCGTATTCTCTGTGCATTACTCTCCTCAGTGATCAAAGGTTTGTGGTGGTTGGCAGTTAAGTTCAATGAAAGAAAAGTCCCTCACTTGAGACTGTTGTGCCTAACAGAGATGGATAATTTTGTTCGCATCAATATTAGACCTCCCTCCCTTTCAGTGTTCTTTTACATGAGGTTGAAAAAATTCCCTCATAAAACTAAGAGGCTTCCCCAGGCTTAAAACTGGAGACGTAATGAAGGGTCAGTCTGAAGGTGCTGCCAAAGCCCTGGCAGTTCTATTTTGGGCACTCCTAGAAACTGTGGGAGGCACAGTGAAGCAGGCACTTCACAGACACACAGTGCTCTCCTCGTACCCCAGCCCCTCCAGCTGCTGGGGTTTGCAAGCGTAACTCCCAGTAAACACAGAAAGGTCTGGAAACACAGTGATTTATACGTACATAGCGGCAGCTCTATCCTTTATGAAGTCTCCTTACTAAAAAGTGAGAAAAGAGACAGGGAAGGAAACATAACTTGACACTTACTTTTCTCTAAAGCAACAATGACCAATGAACACTTGGGCAGATATATACAATATAAAATTGCACGCTACAGATAGCTAATATATTTAAATTTATGTCATTTGGCCTTGCATAATTTGGTCCTGCTATCTGTCATGTTGCAAAGAATCTGGTAGGTCAGATTAATAACTGAAAATTATGTAGGTAATAGAACTGCTGAGGTCAACTCTACCTTACCGATGCACTAAAGTATGGGTTACAAAAAGCCTTTTACTACCAGAAAACAGACATCATCTAAAAGGAATGTTTTACTGCGTAGGGGAAAAATTTGCACTGCTCCATTGCTGCAAAGTTTCATTCCCTGACAAATACAGAGAAGATCCAAGATGCGTCCCCATATGCAGCATGCTAATATTAACAGATCTGTGGTTTCCTCCCTTCTTCTATAACTGCAAAAGCCAATTCCCCTCTGTGTTTTTTTACCTGTTGAAAACTTAATGGCCAGATGTAGTCAAAAGTTCAACAAGGCTTTAGTCTCTCTCATGAATTAGCTTTCAGTTAGTTTTGACAGATAATTAGCATCAAATCAGCCTTAAGCTCTCCCTCTCCGCTTGGTTTTTTCCCCCCTGAATAATTTAATTTTACATTTAGCTGAGTATTAAAGCCAAAAAAGTTTCTTTCTTCTGTCCCTTTCTTGTCCCCAGGTGAAATATAATTCATTGTATGCAATACAGGTATGGTACCTATGAATATATTCCAAAGTAACTTGTGCACACATTTACTTCAGTGAAAATAATCATTTTTTAAATTAATTTATTAAAAAAATAAGATATTTCAGAACATCTACATAAGTGAGCTTTTTTTGAATTATTAGAAGGAAAGTGTCCTATACCTGATGCAATTTATTTCAAAGCAGAGGAATTCTAAAAAGAAGTGTGATTACTTTCCTTTTTTTAAATTCACATAATGCAAACATCAGTGCTGAATGCAATAGTAAAGGCATGTTTTAATGCCAAAGCAGTAAATAAAAAGGCTAGAAAGAATATCAGTTGAAAGGTATGACTATTAGTCACAGAAAATGATAAAAATTAGCAGTACTCTTTTGAAAAACAGGGTGGGTTTTTTCTGTTACAGCACTTAGTAGTGACAGAGAACTGTTATATTGTATATAGACCATAACATGGCTCATAGTGCTCATGAATCCATTTTAGAAACTTCTAAATTGGGTTTAGACTGGAATCAGATTTTAAACAAAAATATTTTGATGATTTCTTCAACTTTAGTCTACTTGAAGAAAAAACTGACAGTTCAAAGGTACCAACTGCTCAGACTGGTCACTGGCAAGTCACTCATTCCAGTTGTTTTTTCTCAAATGAAAACTGAAATTATCAGTATATAGCTACTGCAGAAACCACATTTTTATATTCAGTATTTTGCACATTAACTAAAATTTGCCAGTTTGCTGACTAATGCCTTCAATAAAATGGTTTACCACACAGATAAAATCTGTTTACAACACAAGATAATCGGTAGCGGGGATTACATTTATATTCTGTGTGAACAGGAACTAGGTATTTTGTCAGTGAATAAACGCTGTACCTTTCATATAGTTCATTCTTCATTCTTTGACACCTTCCCCTAAGATGTTTAATATGAAAAAGTTGTCCTTAAAAGTAAAGAATAGTCTCTTCAAGAACTAATTTGCTACACAGCCACAGAATTATAATTTCAACGTTCTCCCAAATACTTTCAAAATGAAAAAAAAAGCATTTTCCTAATAAAAGACGAGTATTTCTGTGCAGCAGCCATCACGTTTATACATAGTAGTAGAGGGACAGAAAATGTAATGGTTAAAGATGGAACAGATTGGCAAAAAGATACAACACAGGAATACCTTTTTTTAGCAATCTGCTTTACCAGGTATTCTAGCATAATAAATATACTCTCTGTGTCCCGTATGTGCATTCGGCATGTAGAAAAGTCATGCAGCAGAACATGTTGACACTTCAGTGGGAGGTCAAATTATTGTTTTGGCACCTCTGTCATGCCTGTCATTCCAATTCCACATTATCAAATTACAGATTGCTAGATAAGAGTTGGATTAAGGGGAAAGATAGACACACACACACCACACACACAGGAGCAATTGTCATCGCTTCAGTTGTGAAACTCCATAATTGCATGTCAGTGACAGAAAGAACAAGAGAGCAGTAATAGGACTGACATTATGATCATTCAAATACAATGAAACTTTCCAACAAGACTCTGCACTGTGTCAAGCTACAGGCCAGGAAATGGACTGGATTTCTGAGTATTCCCTTACGTTAGAATTGCCAATATTTATTATGCTGACTAATGGTGTGTGTTAAGTTCTAGGGAAAATGTTGGTTACCTATTTTTCTTTTAGTAGTACTTTTAACTTGAAAAGATCAAACTAAGACAAAGGGGAAAAACAACCCTTTGATTTAAAAAAAAATCACTGCCAGCAATACGAGTATCACTAAGTGATACCTGAACAACTCAGACTATGGCTTTGATTCAACTTTCTGAGTTGTAGGATATTTGGAGTGCAACAGATCTTGAAGTAAAATCACTGTGAAAGAGTCAGCCATGGATTTCAGGTAACTTTTCTGGTAATTAAAAAACAAAACAAAACAAAAACCCAACAACAACAAAAAAAACCTCCTCCACACACACCCCTCTTAGATAATTATCTTTTACCCTTTTGTGGAAGTTTAGAAAACTTCCAGCTCTGTACTGAAGAAGACTCAAGAAGCATCACGTACATCTGACTTCCATGAGCTGAGCTGTCAGCGGAAACCTCTCGCGTATGTGACAGGTGGATACTATTCTTGGAACAGCTCATTATTCTCACTTCTGGGTTACTCCCCCTTGTTTCTGAATTCTGTGGTCAATCCTCTATCCTCTATGTGGTCCTGTCATACAATGGTTCAGTAATGCTCTTTACTATTTGTACAACAGTTAAAGCAGCAGAAGAAATAGGAATCATTTGTCACTCTAGTATGGATACCAGAAGGCTCATTAATGTTCAAGACTTCCTTCAGTTACTCTGAATCTATATCCAAAGGCAGACACTTCCTTACAAATCCACTGGAGTTCATGATCTTCCCTCATAAAAAAAAAAACAACAACAAAAAATTATTTTAATGTGAGGAAAAATGCATCTCCAAACTCTACAAAACGATGCGGATTGCCTGATGCCTTCACAAAGGAATGAAAATGGTATTTACTTGTATTCACTGATAGGAGGATCCTAAACAGCAGAAAAAGGGATTACAGTGAAAGGAAGCAGTATAGGAATGTATGTACATCTTAGATGTTAGGAGTTGAATCAGTCCCTCCAGGACGCTTCTTACCAGCTCTTCACTATTCGATACCATTACTAATTTCCTCCCACAGTAACCTGAAGAAGGTTAAAGAAAGTGCATGAATTGTCTTTGTATTAATAAGATTTTTTTTCCCTTAAACTGTCATGAAAAACCTTTCCATGTGACCACTGGCAATTGGAAAGAAAAAAAAAAAAAAATTACAAGAAGCCATAGAATAGGCAAAGCAAAATATATTTGTAATGCTGTCTCTTTCCCTCCTCATTTTGTCTCAGAGTCCCTTTGTAACCTTGCCTGTCTCCCCTTCACACTTCTATTTCCCCATATGTACCTTGAGCAATATAAATGTTAAGTACTGTCCTCATAGGTGTTTTTAATTTGTTTGTGAAGTACTTTGAGATTCTCTGACAGAAGGTACTAAAAAAAAAAAATAATAATAAAAAAAAAATTTCCACAGCAGGCATTGAGAAGGAAAGGCATTACTGCCTATACCATATCCCGCAGAAGCTAATGGGGAGTTATGAAACATTCATTATGTCACTACAGGGAAATGTGGTAACTTACTGACCTACCATGTTATTGGCCTAATGCATACCCATAAAGTCTATTGCTCTCATAAAGCCTCTGCACTCTGAGCTCAAAAGTGGTAAATTTTAAAGTCAAGATGCATCCCAAAAATGTTCTCTCCGTGAGCTACTGTCCTTCTCAAGAACAGAAAATGAAGCAAGGTATGCTGAGTGACCTTGAGCCACCAAGCTAAGAACACTTAGTTGCTAGTTAACGGTCAGCATTATGCTGCCTGCAAGGAATACTGAAGAGAATGTCATCGCACATTACAGCGACAGTGAGTTTATTACTAAAAAGAGTAAGCTGAAATAAAACTGAAAAGAAGAAGCCAAAGCTGAATAATAAAACATTCCTGGCATAGTTATCCAGCACAGAAAGGCCACAGAAAGTTAACTTCCCATTCAGTTTCCAGGGTCTCACTTTTCCAGTTCATATGGAAACAGAAGTTCAGGGTCCTGCACTTGGCTGGGAACAATCCCCATTATCAGTACAGGCTGGGGGATGAGGCGATAGAGACCAGCCCTGCAGAAAAGGACTCGGGGGGTTCTGGTGGACAAGAAGCTGGACATGAGCCAACAATGGGCACTTGCAGCCCAAAAGGCCAATTGCATCCTGGGCTGCATCAAAAGCAGCGTGGACAGCAGATTGAAAGAGGTGATTCTTGTGCTCTACCTGCTCTGGTGAGACCTCCCCTGGAGTACTGTGTCCAGCTCTGGGTCCCCAACAAAGAAAGGACATGGACCTGATGGATCTGGTCCAGAGGAGGGCCACAGAAGTTATCAGAGGGCTGGAACACCTCTCCTATGAGGGCAGGATGAGGGAGTTGAGGTTGTTCAACTGGGAGAGGATAAGGTTCAGGGGAGACTTTATAGTGGTCTTCCAGTACCTGAAGGAGGCCTACAAGAAAGCTCGAGAGGTCCTGTTTACAAAGGCATGTAAACATCAAATGGAAGACTGTAAAAGAATCCACATGATCCCCCTCTTGGCAAAATGGCCAATACCCTTATTAAGTGCCTTCAACCACAGCTATTTAGTTTCCCTCTGAGACACAGAGTTCTGTTAGAAAACACGGGTAAAGAAACAAAACCAAACAACTGTCATCACCCTTGCAAGAGTAAAAGCTCATGCTGAAAAACATCACAGGCTTTGAAATTATGCCTCAAATTCCAAAACATGCAACTAGCTTTGGAAATCAATGTATTTTTACAAAAATCACACTTTGTATGTTTTTGAAATGTTCCTTCCTGTAAAAATGTAAAGGGTCATGTTTCTACATATGCTTCTTTGAAAAGTAAAACTGATCTATTTCCACAGCCACACGTTTCACTAAACATCAAATACTGTGGTGTTAAGAATGAAGGTACGAGAGCAAAGCAAAAAAGGGCTGGGTGTGACAAAGAATACCGATGAGGTAGGAAATGCATCATACACACACCTAGGGGTCCACTGCTGGCAGTGGTAAACTCAGTTCAGTAATGCATAACACTAGAGGCCAGTTACAGCAGACTGTTGATTACTTGTCATCTGTTATTCTGAAACCTGAGGGGGTTTATCCTTGCAGAAGGTGTAAGTGGAATCTTACAGATAAAAGTCAGTTGAAGTAATAATAGAAGGAGAGACAGATAATAGTGATAAAGTGCTTAGGATAATTAAATGCTATTTTGTCGTTTATAGAATAATAGATTTCAAAATAATAATTACAGATCTTAGATTTGAGTTTGCCTTCGGGCAATGCTTTAGCCACGGTTACATAAATTTCTACTTCAGATGTCAGAGATTAAGAAACTTCAGGAAAAAAGACTGCGAGAAAAGGCACCTTGCTATTTTATATTCTGTAGTTAACTGGAAAAATTTTCCATTAGTTACTAATTTTATAGTTCATTAGTAGCATATTTCATTATGGAAGTGCAAATTATTAGATACTAATGATGCATGTCCTAATTGCAGTACTTTGTCTTGATTTCAACAAAGGCAAAATAAAAATACTTATTTACAATGTTTTAGGTTCTATGAATTACATCGAGTTGCTAATTTATGCTTTCAATAAACACGAAACATGCATTATTATTAACCACAATTGATGTATCTTTATTTGACGATCAATGCGTAGGTCATTGGTAATCTATATCCCTAGACTGCAATGTAAATCTGCCATTTAAACTGGGCAGATGCTTCAGTTTGGGGACCAAAGACTGAGAAAATAGGAAATGTATCATGTAACAGCAAAAGGTATCTATTACACTTCCATTCTTTTAAAATGCTTCGACAAATTAACAAAAATGAATTAGATAAAGTTAGAGGGTTGCTAGACAATGCTTTATGTTAATTCCAGTTTCTGCATTTGAAAGCTTGAGCACTGAACAGTTGTCATTGCTCTTGGATAAAATTTGTACTTCAAAATGCACGTCAAAAATGAAACCATCGCCCCAAACCTGGCAAACCTCATGTCTGTTGTTATTACTTCAGCGCTTGGTGAGGCAAGATCACAGAAGAGTCTGCAAACCTGATGCCACGTGCCTGTACACATCAGCAGTTAGAGTCAAAGGGATGAGAAATTCATAGCACTCAGCACTGCAGTGTTGATAACCTCTCCATGTCCAGCTCTCCAACCTTAACAATACATTAAGAGAGAGACACTCTATGGCTTTCATAGAAAGTTTGGAGACCCTGTGATTGCCGCCATCTCCTTCATGCCACCGCTTCTAAGAGCAAGAAGGAAGTGAGCACAACAGGTCATGCCTCTACACTAATGCACAAGCAACAAGCAAGATGAGCTGGAGGCCATAGTGCAGCAGGACAACTATGACGATGAAGAAAAGGCTAAGATACTTAATGTTGTCTTTGCCTGTGTTTTTAGTGCACAGACCAACTGCTCCCAGGGTGCTCAGCCTCCTGAGCTTGAAGATAAAGATGGAGAACAGTGCAACCCCCCTTAATCCAGGAAGAAGTAGTTAATGATCTGCTTCTGCACCGAGACACTCCTAAGTCTATGGGGCCAGACGCCATTCACCCGAGGGTACTTAGGGAGCTCTCAGGAGAGATCACCAAGCCTCTCTCCATCATTTTTCAGAAATCCTGGTCAACAGGAGAGGTACCAGATGACTGAAGGGTGGCTGATGTGACACCTATCTATAAGAAGGGACAGAAGGAGGATATGAGGAACTACAGGCCTGTCAGCCTGACTTTGGTACCAGGAAAGACCATGGAGAGGATGATCTTGAGTGAGATCTCATGGCAATTGCAGGGAAGCCAAAGGATCAGGGCCAGCCAGCAGGGGTTTATGAAAGGGAGGTCTTGCTTAACCAACCTGATCTCTTTCTATGACCATGTGACCCGCCTTTTCGATGGGGGGAAGGCTGTGGATGTTATCCTACTTGGACATAAGTAAGGCCTTTGACACAGTCTCCCACAGCATTCTCCTGGAGAAACTGGTGAAACATGGTATAGACAAATGTACTCTTCACTGGGTTAAAAACTGGCTGGCTGGCTGTCCCCAGAGTTGTGATTAATGGGGTGAAATCGAGCTGGCTGCCAGTCACCAGTGGTGTCCTTCAGGGTGCAGTTTTGGGGCCAGTCTTCTTTGGCATCTTTATTGATGACTTGGATGTGGGGATTGAGAGCACCCTCAGTAAATTTGCAGATGACACCAAATCGTGTGGGAGTGTTGACCTGCTTGAAGGCAGGGAGACTCTTTAGAGGGACCTGGACAGGTTGGATTGATGGGCCAAGGCCAATTGTATGAGGTTTAACAAGGCCAAGTGCCTGGTCACGCATTTCGGTCACAACAACCCCAGGCAATGCTACAGACTTGGGGAGGAGTGGCTGGAAAGCTGCCCGGCAGAAAAGGACCTGGGGGTGCTGGTGGACAGACGGCTAAACATGAGCCAGCAGTGTGCCCAGGTGGCCAAGAAGGCCAGCAGGATCCTGGCTTGTATCAGGAACAGTGTGGTTGGCAGGAGAAGGGAAGTTATCGTGCCCTTGTACTTGGCCCTTCTGAGGCCTCATCTCGAGTACTGTGTTCGGTTTTGGGCCCCTCATTATAGGGAAGACATGGAGATGCTGGAACGTGTCCAGAGGAGAGCTACCAAGCTCATGAGGGGGTTAGAGAACAAGTCGTATGAGGAGAGGCTGAGGGAGCTGGGCACGTTTAGTTTGGAGGAGGCTGAGGGGGGGACCTCATTGCCCTCTACAACTACCTGAAAGGAGGTTGTAGAGAGGTGGATGTTTGGCCTCTTCTCCTTAGTAACTACTGCTGGAAGCAGAGGAAATGGTCTGAAGTTGTGACAGGGGAGGTTTAGATTGGATATTAGGAAGAAATTCTTTACAGAGAGAGTGGTGAGGCACTGGAACAGCCTGCCCAGGGAGGTGGTTGAGTCACCATCCCTGGAGGTATTTAAGAAAAGGGTAGACCTGGTGCTTTGGGACATGCTCTAGCGGCAAGCATGCAGGGGGCTTGTGTGTTGGTTTTTGGTGTTGTGTGGTTTTGTTTTGTGGTGGGTTTTGTTTCCTTGTAGTGGTCAGGTATTTAGGTGTTCTTTATTCTTGTAGGTATGGTTGGACTTGGTGATCTACAATGTCCTTTCCAACCACAATTATTCTGTGATTCTGTAATAAAGGAAAGGATAACATGGGAATCTCAGGTCCTTTCATTTCGCTTCACTTGCTCAGTCCTAGGGACTGAATTGTCTCAGAAAAAGTCAGCTCACATATGCTGCATTTGGATGAGGTGTCCCTTTCTGGGGTCAGGCAGCAGGGTTAGTCCTGATAGCCTGAGTCACTGAATAGAGATAGCTCCTTAGGAAACCACTCAAACTCAGAGCAATCACTGAGGACAAGAAATGTATCAGATACACAGCTCCTGTAATTTATACTGAGGTAAAAATCATCCTATCATAAAACAATAAAAAAACCCCAACAGTATACTGGCAACAGACTGGTACATCTGCTAGATAGAAGGAAAGCTGCATTAAAAGGAAAAAGAAATACAACACATGTATTAAGAAGACTGCAGTCCAGAGCTTATCAAGCTCTTGGCAGCTTTTCCCATTTTTTCAGGCAGTAAAAAGAACCTTTTGTTTGTGCAGTTTTAGTAGCTGCTACCCACACCTAAGAAGTCAGATCTTGGTGTTCAGAAATAAGGCCTCGAACTGTATTTTAGCATAGTATAATATATTGTGTACCTACATTTAAACACCCCAACAGTTTCGTAGAAGCTAATGCTCAGAACCTGAAGCCTAAACGGCCTGCCTGAGTTTCACAGCAATGAGTGCCAGCTGATGTCAGAGATTCTAAATCACATGCCATGTGCTCAGCGGTTCCACAAACTCACTTACTACTTGACACAGAGATACGCTACACAGATTTAGTAATCTAGAATTGATCTTTATTTCTAAGAATTTAAAATTTTTAAATTGAATATATAGCTATAGGAAGCCTTTGTTCCTTGGTTAGTTTTTACCATAAACACATTAACCAGGTTAATTTTGATTTCTCTCACTATGTGTCTGCAAAGTACTTGAGACAAAAAGTGGAAGGAACTGCACAAGAAATGAGGAGGTGTGATTTGTCACTAGTTCATACTTGATCCAGTCTAGATAAAGAAGCAGAAATGGAAAGCAGGAGAATATAAAATTTTACAAAAAACTAAAATAGAATATATTAACATAGGAGAAGAGGGGTTATATAAGGCATAAAGTCAGTAACGGGGAAAAAAAAAAAAGGCAGCAAAAGCAAGAATGCTATGGTTTGTTAAAATGCTTTTAAAAACAAGAACAACAAAATGCTTAAATCTCCCAGAGAATGGAAAAAGCATTAAGAGTGTAAATAACAATTATAATTCCTTAAATTTAATGCACGGGAACGTGGTTGTGTTACAACTTCAAAACAATGCAGCGAAGTTACTGTTCCCATTGACAGAAACGTTGCAGTCCTTTGCTAACAGAAAGCATTGCTAAGCATAGCATCCCAGCATTTTTGAGCCTTGTGCTGAAGCTGATACAGTTTCTAAATATAAATAAACAAGCCATTCTGCTATATTTGGTCAGTCTACTTGTAATTATCCTACAATAAGCTACTTCTATTCTACTGAATATACATCCAAATAAAACATTCAGTGTTGACTTAATTTAAATGCAAGAAATTCAGCCTTAGTATAGAGGACTTCAAAACTCGGAGAGTAGTAACAGCTGCTTGGTGTCTAAGATACAGCAGACATTCTCTTCTACTTACGTTCAGAGTTTAGTCACTTCATATATTTCTGTATAGCTCAAAATAATTCCCTCACTCCACTGCTGAAAATGTTGGAAAACACTGATATTCTGAAGAACCTTTATTGCATATCTCAACAAAGCAAATGAATTGTGCTTTCCTGCACTAACTTCAACAGCATTTTCTATCAGAGTTATATGACACTGTTTTAGAAAATTTGAGCTATCATGAACAACTTCTGGTATATTGCTGTTCAATAAAACCTCATTTTTATAGGAAAAAAACCTCAACAGCTATTTTTTTGTTAAAGGAGGAGCTGCTGAATGTTATAGAAAGATGCAGTAACCCAAAGTAGTAAAAAAACCCCAACCAACCAACCAACAACAACAACCCAAACAAACAAACAACTGAAAAAAAAGACACTCGGAAAGCTGAGTATATAGAACATTGGTATCACACACTATAGCAATTAAATGCAAAACCAAACATGAAGACCTACTGTTTCAAACCAGAAACGGAGACTCTGATGCTGTTAGTGCTAGAAGGCAACTTTTTGCATTGATCATTTTACAATGGAAATTAATAGTATTTCAATTTAAGAAAAGTTATTGTTAGACTACTTTAAAAAATATGTGCACGTAAGCCACCACAAAATAATTTCACATGGTTTCATTAAATAAAAATAATCAACCAAACAAAAAAAATCCCCACTTACTACAGTTGCCTGAAAAATGACATTAAAACAAGCCACTTACTTTTTTGTCCTCAGTTTCTACACAGGAACTGCACTCTGCTTTAGTATCCTGAAAGGACAAACAGAGAAGACTGTCACAAAGCGTACTGACCGAGGTTGTGGAAGTAACTGAGGATGAAGAAAGGGCATCAAAGTCTGAAAAGTGAGTTTCTCAACCTATTACACTTTACTGAACTGTTATTTTTTGTATATAGAGTAAACTTGAACGTACAAAGGTTAATGTTACGGCTTTAAGTAAGGTTTATTGAACTTTATTACGAGCATAAACTTAAAGACAAGATGTGAAACATCGCAAGAAACCAAACCTATTTTAATATAGCGTAGCCAGCTCATAACACAAAAACATGATCTCTGCTTTATAGTATATGTTTGCTTTTTCTGCTTGCATTTTGAGGTAAATATAATTGCTTGCTCCAATTGCCTTTTTTTTTTTTTTAAATTGGTGATGGTAGCTTAAAGAACGATAAAGGTAAGCCTAAGAGGAAACAGCTACTCAAGCTACTTCTTCCCATTTCCTTCAGGAATCAAACAAATAATCTTAAACCTAATGACACCCAACACATGTTCCTTTTATTCCCAAGGTATTTTGACTCCTATATTGAACCCTTTAAGTTTTGCCAGCAGACTCAAAGACATGCAGACATAATCATCACAAAACTTACAGTCTGAAAGGAATTGATTTTTTCATAGTTGTATAACAAGTTACTATTGGCAACTTGAGTAAGTCAAATATAGTTCAAGTCATTAAACAGTAGACAAGTGACCTATTATGATTTTCCTTTTGTTTTCAGCTTTTCTAGGGAGGCTATTCAGACAACTTGTGTTTATCACCCCCACACAACTCATACCTACCAGCTACAAAACTCCTAGGCCAAGTGGACTGCAATG